>JAQIWT010000253.1:0-25966 GCA_034696485.1 Isohypsibius dastychi | reverse complement strand
GGGGGGTATTCAAGGGGTTGACCTTTCAGGAGATCAGGGGGTTGAACTTTTTGGGGGGTTTCAAATTACGTCATAAAAAGGGGGTGTGAATTCCGCCAAAAAGGGGGGGTGAGTCTCACCAAAAAAGGGGGGTGAGTCCCTAATATTCTGGCCGAAAAGGGGTCCATATGTACGGACGTAAACAGTGGTGGAACTCGGCAAGGTGTACCCCTGTTTAGTGAACGGAGCCTACATTGCAAACCCCCGCATCGCTAGACAAAGCGGAAAAATACTACCCGTTTCTCGCTTCGCTAAATGAAGAGCCACCCCACACGAAAACTTCCAATGTCCACCATTAGTCGTAACATCACAATTTTCTGCGAGCGCTTGCAAGTCCCGAAATCCGTGAAACAAGCCGGCGGCCTGGGTCGAACTACTATATTAAAAATATTGTGGCTTGATGGTTGGTTACAACATGATTTGTTACAAAATTGGTTACAAAATTTACAGGGAAATTTTGCCAACGAGTTCAGTTCAGTCACACTGTGTCGAAGCAACAAAAGAATCGCCTTCAAATATTTTACTGGCTTGAGAAACCTGCATAACCTGTCAGTCTTCACTTTTCGTGACTTTTCAAAATGGAAAACATTCGGCTTTGGTACAGTTTCCGTGAAGATTGACCGAGGTTAAGATCGAACAAGGTGTGGAAACCCGTAACAGCAAGAGATCTCAGGAATGAAACATCAGTGATCCATTTTGTCGGCCTTTTCCTTTTGGACTCCGTGGATTAGAGTTATATTATCTCCCTTCAATAAGATCCGTCCAATCGTTCGCTTTGTCTTGGTTTTGACGTAGATTTCTTCGGCTTGGTCCACGACAAGATTCATGTATTCGTCAAACCCAACAATAACACCTTCAATCCGCATTTTTGCATTTTCGTAGAGCCAAATCTGAACGCGATCTTTCTGCTGTAAGTAGCGAAAGATGAGGTTGATAGGCTGCACCATCACCTTCTGAACCTTAAACTGCTTGTTCTGGAACGCCATGCTTGAAACCTAGAAGAAAGACTGATTTCAATCCGGCGCAGATTACTTTCTCCGAGAAATTCAAGTTAATCAACAAGTATTCGAGAATGCAAGAGGTGAACTACCTTGAATGAATGCTGGAATAAATTCAGGTGCGCTGCCGAAATGCCAAATAAGAATGTAAATCTTGCTGCAGAAATTCCTGAAATCCAGCTACCAAAAATGAACCGTCGGTGAGGCGAAAATGCAGATTGCAGACATTTGTAATTTTCAGAGTTGTTGATCTACTTGATTAGTTTGGTCTAAATCTGTTAATACGGCGCTAGCGTACGTTGACGTATCGTATCGAGATATGTTCGGGTATAAAGATGTGTTTCTGCGACAAATAAATATGTTTCTGTAGAGGAGAATATTGAAGAAAAATTTCCAAAAAAATCGTAGTTTTTCGTTTATTTAATTATTTTTCTCACTATAGATGGCTTTCAAGCGCAAAAAGAATGGCTGGCCAAAACGCCACGTCGCATTGCATACAGGCCGTATCGGGTACGCAAACTACGTGCGAAAAGCTCCAACATCATCACAGTTTCCGGCCAGCTGGCAGTGCATTCAAAGCTGCAAACTAATTCCAGATCCGCATTATATTTCTCGCTGTTTGCTCCGCGAAATTCATCTTCTTCAGCTCGGAAAATCGATATTCTGGTAAGAGGAATCTTATTCTACGTAAATGCAAACCTTTACACGTTTCTTATCTCTTCTAGCTCGCGGAAAAAATGGGAAAGATGATTGTTTTCGTTCTCGCCGCTGTCCTTGGAGTCGTTTCCGCACAGAATGCCTGCCCAGGAGCTGAAGTGACCGGTCTTGTGCAGTCGACAGTGGATTCTACAGTCAGTCCTCATACAACTGTTGTTGCTAATTTGGAGCTGCGTTGCAAAGGTGCCGTTCCTTCCAACTACCCTCTGTACGGAGAATTCAACGGAAAAACTTATTCCGCCGCTCAAAACAAGGAGAACCCGGCTAAATATCAAATCAGTATCACCGATGAAACCAAGCGGTTCAGTTCTTCTCAGCTCTCGGTTCGAATTTTTGACGAAGAGGGATTCCAGCTCGTCCGCAAAGGAGATAACTCTGCAAAACCTTTAACAACCTTGACGCATTCTGTTCGATACCCTTACTCCGGTCCTTCAATTAATAGTGAACTTTTGATTGCACTTTTTGGGGCTGTGGCGGTTTACCTCGCTCACGGGGCCAGAAATCGCATGTATGTTAAAAACTGATCATGATCACAACATCCAGCATTTGTACTTCCGTTTCGACTGATTCCGAAAACATTAAACTCAAATGACTCGATCGTTCGTTCCATCATATTTATTTAGTAAGCTCCAGGCTCGCAATTTGAACAGACCAGAATTTCTCAGATAACGGTTGGAAAATCTCGACAGCGGAAAAGGATGAGGAAGATTTCTAAAACTGGATGACTTGTCCCTGCAAAAATAACCACCAGTTATTCCTTTATCGCGAAATAATCCGGCATATTCAACAAGGGAAATGCGAAACGAACCTTTCTCTTTTTGTCCCCACCCAATTCGAAATGTTTGCATCGTTTAATTGCAATTTGTTTTCGCATTTTGCAATCTGTGCATTCCATCTTCAATACGATCTTTTTGGTAGTTTTCGCCTGTAAAATAACGTGTTAAAAACAATATGCAAGATCAACCAGAAAAAATGAACCAAATAGCAGGTAATTTTATCAAAGCTGATGTAAAGAAATCGAATTCACCTTCTTCCGGAGAATAGGTTTGGTCTGACCACCATAACCGCGCTGTTTCCTGTTATAACGACGACGACCTAGCAAACAAACAATGATCAAATCTGTACCCACGTTAAAAGATGTCGCCGTTCACGAAAAGTATCCAAAGTAGTTTGCTTCCATCTTCGGAGGAAATCGACACTTCCGAAATAATTACTGCACAGTCAACCCGAATCCAAAACAACAGCCTCCATATTCGAGAAAAACAGTCGTAACTTGATAATTTACCTTGTGAATACTCGGACTCTTTTCCTCTCTTGTACTGCGTCACTTTGTGGAGAGTGTGCTTCTTGCACTTCTTCCCCTTGCAGAAGGTCTTTCGGGTTTTGGGGATGTTAACCTGAAGAACACATTTCAATAACCGGCGGTCATCCAGCTGTAATTTTCACTCACCATGGTGTACAATTCCCAAGTCAAAGGATAAGAAAGAACAAGGAGAAATTAATTACAAACTCACGAACCAAAACGAAAACTCCGAGACCTTCACGAGCCAGCACGTGTATGCCCAAGGTCTGTTTCAACTTCCAGCCCCCAACGCCAAACCCCCACGTCGGGCTCCATGCAAGACTGCAACTGTCACAGGAGCATTCAAGACTTCGCCATGTTTTGTTACCCGAATTATGATATCATGCACAGCAACGTGGTGGTTCAGCATATTTCCCCGTTGATTCATAGACTAGCCTCCTTGTCGCTGATTGGTGGACTGAGCCAACTGTACACTTCTCTCGGTTTCCCTGCCTGTATCTTTCTACCTACTCCGAAACCTATAGGACCGACGCATACTTGAAGCCAACTCGGGTGGTTATCAGACTAGGAGGCTGGGCATAAATCCTACTCTTCCAATCACATTGGACCAACATACAACAGTAGGTGTCGCCGTAGGTTTAGGAGTAGAGGTAACTTCCTACCCCACTTTTACCCGAAACAGACGCCGCAGTAGAAAAATGGCAATGGTGTACTGTGGTTTTCGTTTGCGTTGAACTTGGCAGCTCGCTATCCCGTGTTTTACCGTTAAAAGTGCGCTGTGTCTTAACGTTTCTTCGCTACGCTGTAACCGGAAATCAGCGGTCGGTTGAGAATCGGATTCCTCGTGTGTTGCTTCATCGTCGCACCACAAATTCCATTTATCCCCCACCTTTGCCACAATGAGTACCGCTGATGCTGTCCCGACACCAGATGTTGATGCCAAGGATGGCAAGGATACACAGAAGCGTGGCGAGAAAAGGGCTGCCGATTCCGAGGTGAGTGGACACTGGCTAGTTTCGGATCTGCGTTTTCGTGGAAATCGTATCTGTATTTCTGGAAGATTCTGAGAAGCCGGTGTCTGTTTTGCTCGCAGTTTTCGTTCAGATTAGAAATGTTGTCAATCATGCTCCAGAATCGAGCCGATTGGCTTGCTCGGTATATCTTTTTAGCAAGGTGTCGAACCTGAGGGTTGCTCTCAACGGGGACAGCAATGGCGTTCATTTTTAAGGGGAAATATGTGAGCAGCTTGAGCCGTATGAGCTCGCTCGGTTATGGATCGGTTTTAAGACAGAAGGAAATTGTCAGGGACCGAGTGTAGCAGTGAGCTGTGTTAGACTTTGAATGGGAATTTTCAACGCTTACGGAAAAGCCAATCGACATCACGTAAACTGGTTTACTAGGCTGTTCATTCCCTTTGGACCTGTACCGCCCAGTAACGCTATCTCTACCGGCTTTTCGATATTTTGGTGCAGGGCTAATTTTTTGTCGAAATTAGTATTTAATATTTTGAATATCAGTCAAGGAATTTCTGCTTGAAAGAAAAGTGAGTCATTTGCAACGGTTAGTGGTTGAGAAAACATTTTTTACGCTTATTCACGGTAAATTCCGCGCTCGCCATCGATTTCCTGTTACCGTCCCAGAAATTTTATGCGGCTGAGCATTGCAAAATTCTGCTGGCTAGATGCCGGATTTAGGCCAGTTGATTGGACTCGAGTCCGATGTCTGCCCAACCGTGTGCGGGCTGGCGTCGCCTTTCAGCCAATAAGGGATTTTGTTTCCAATCAGTCAGACATAAGGCGTGGCCAGTTTTCTGAAAAGCGCACGGCACTATTTCTGACGTCGAGACCCAGAATAACAGCAGCCTTGAAACAATTTAATTCCGTGTGTTCAATGACCTTTTCATTGCATGGCATTTGTAGAGAAAATTCCCCAAAAAATTTAAAAAAATGTTGGGCAAGTAAGACCAGATTTCAATTAACTTTTTCATTGCCAAAGTAGAGCGTCCTGAACTGACCCAGTGACAGAGGGCGCGCGAGGTCACATTCTAGTTCCAATCTCAAGCGGATAGACATTCACTTCGGAGTTCTTGAATTTCCGTTGAATTTAGTTTTGGATCGTGTTTTGGAGTTACATGCTGACAAAAAAATGCGTTGTGCTACATTCTTGAATGGTTTCAGGTAACGAATGGGAAAGAAGACCCGAAAAAGCACCTAAAAGGTAATTCAATTGCTGCAGATTCTCGAATTTGGTTGTTAACAGCAATTTATAATTTTAGCCCAAGAGAATGGCGATGAGGACGAGGCTGAAGATGATGTGAACGAGGAAGATGAGGATGATGACGACGAGGACGCGGAAGTAAGGCTGTCGATATTTTGTATGCGATTTTCCGATTTAACCGGTTTGGTGTGATAGGAGGAAGAACCTGAAGGAGACGATGACGATGAAGAGTGAGCTTGTTTTTTTTCAACGTAGCAATCAGCATTTTAATCTCTGCTTTCTCTGCAGTGATACAAACGACGTTCCAGAAGATGAGGACGACGATGAGGATGATGACGAATAATTCAGGAAATAACTCAGCTGGTGCATTCTTTTCCTTATTATCCAGTCAGCATGTACTATTTTTGAGTTGTCCATCCACTTGATGTCGTTCGAGACTTGCACAGTTCTAAAAATTTTACCGGACGTCCCGGGGACGGGACGGTTTTCGAGGGTTGATTGTTTAAGAAAGAATTACCATTCTCTGTATCTCTCGTTTGCGTCTGACCGCAGCCGTCATATCTCTTGTTACGTTTTTTGTTTTCCAAATTTCGAAATGTCAAAACCGAGGTGGATAAATTATCTTACGAACCAACTGCATCGTTTTTGGAACCACGTAGAAATGGACGAGTTGACTGTTTCCAGCCCCGATTTTCTGGATTGTCTCGTGGTAGCGAGTTCATAAGCCGGTATTTTGGGAATCGAAGGAAGTCAACGGTGGTAGAAAGATGCTTTGAAATCATCGGATACAGTTTTACAGTACAAAGGGAACGAAGGTTCGTGAGAGAAGGGGGCTTTGCCACAGACTGTTGCTGGGGGGGGGGGGGGGGGGGGGATGTTGTGGTTTTCGTCGAAGGCGACTGATGATTTCTAATTCAACAAAATCTGTTCCTCATCTCCCTGCATTTCTTGATTATTGCATTGAGCATCTGGGTTACTGAAGGTCTCAAAATGGCTTATATGAAGACCCCTATCCAGGACTTGTTTGGCAATATGAATACTATCCAGGTTGCCTATGAAAATCCTCTCTGCCGAGCTCTTGAGGTGAGTCGATGATTTCCAGGAGCACTCGTGTGGTTCACGTGTCAAAAGAACATCCATTTGCAGATGCAGTTTTTAAAGTGCTACGAGGTGCGAGGAGAGCCCAACTACCTGAGGGACTGCAAGGATGAATTCGACGACTTGCACGAATGTGCTCATCAAAGGAAACAAGTGAGCTTTTCATTTCACGATCTCAAACGTTTATTGTTGGGATTGTTGGGATTGCGAAGTAGAGGCTGTTTTTTAGGTTTTAAAATTTACGATTGTTACCCATAGTCTGATGATTTCTTTGTCAGAAGCAGTCTATTATGCTGTTCATGGAAAAAAGTGTGCTCGACTTTTTCAAATTTCAAATATGGTTTTTGGATTGCAGCAGGAACGGTATGTGGTTCTCCAAAATGAGCGTGCGAGGCAGCATGAAGCCGGAAAACTCAAGGAGCGTTATCTGCCGCCTCCTCACCGTCATGCTCTTGGAACTCCTCTGAAATCTGGATAATACTGTACAAAATATTCGGTTGTTTCTTGGTCGGATACGCTTCGATTCATAATTTGCCGTTTTGGGCCTGGTTCTTTATCACTGGGAAGTACTTGTCTGAAGGTTGAGAAATATGTGAGTGTAGAAGGAAAATGCGATATCTTTAAGGTGCTGTGAAATAAAAGTTTTTTCTTTTCATTGTTCCCTGGCTTGTAAAGCTTTTCGGTTGCTGACCGGTATCGATGTATATTTGTTTTATCTGTTGCCGCATTAGCTGAGTAGCCAAATTCTGGAGCCGTAAAGGATTCTGTTCTAACTCGCGTTGTCCAGTTTTGCAAGCGGATCCTGTGGAACTGGTCCGTTTTACAATAATAGCTAGACCGGTATAGCGTGCGGGGTATGTGTTGGTGACAGCGGACGGCGATCGCCTATCATCTGATCAATCAAGAAATCAATGCAAATCAAAAGCGTGCAAATGCTGGAAGTTGGATGGAATGGAAGAGACGGAACAGAATTCACATTTACGAAAACTTGCAGTTCTGGTTAATAAAAAAAGTCAACTGTTCATCACGGACTCGCTGCTTCATCCCCACAAATCCACTTGTTGTATCAAGAGAGTTGGGAAAGGTTTAAAGCTGTTGTCGCGTGGTAAGTCGTCTTTCTTTCTCGTCATTTAGAATGTATACAACTGCATTTTCGTTTATTGTTGTTGTTTATTTGATACAGATTCCCCATGGTCGTGAACATGGACAAGTTGCGTCGTCACTTGAGCGGTGATCGCGATGAAGAACAGCGTGGAATAGTGGATGATTTGTGGGAGTCAACATCGCTCAGTTGGGATACGCGGATTAAAGGATTTATCGCTTGTTTCGTGATCGGATGTTTGCTCTCCATTCTTGGATCATGTTTGTTATGGGTGCCACATGGACTGGTCATCTTTGCCATTTTCTACACTCTTGGAAATCTGCTTAGCCTGGGGAGCACCTGTTTCTTGATGGGTCCGATTAGCCAAGTCAAAAAGATGTTCGCAGAAACGCGATGGATAGCGACATTGCTCATGATTTTATGTCTCATCCTCACGCTTATGGCGGCATTGTGGTGGAAGAATCCGGCGCTGGCTATTCTGTTTTGCGCATTACAGTTTCTGGCGATGAGCTGGTATTCCATTTCCTATATTCCATATGCTCGGAATGCTGTTAAGGGGTGCGTCGGGACGTGCCTGGCTTGAAAAGGTGAGTCGCGAATGGATATCAAGCAAATCTCACCAAAGCATAAAATTTTTCCGTTCAACTTGTCAACGTTTTATCAAATGAGCGTTTTGATCTCGTGACATGTAAATAAGTTCCGCGGTTGGGATTATTTCATGGAATCGTTTTCTTTCTTGAAGTTTGAGCTCATTTTGTTTTCTTTAGATTCAACATATGCGACATCTGTTGATTCAGACCGAAGTATCGCTGCAGCTCGTTGAGTCAAAGCGTAGCCATTTCTTGTTTGCTGATCATGGATATTCCGTTCCAGTTAGTTAACATTTTCAACCCAATTGTTTTTATATATTTTCCCTGATTGATCATATTTATAAGATTTTCTATGTAACGGTGGAGGTAACTACACAGCGCTGTTGGAACAAAGTACAGTTGATTGATATTTAATTTGCCTCTAAAACTGAAATTGTTCGCTTGAAATTCCCATCTGGCAAGATTGACTGTGAAAAGTGCCGAACAAGGAATGCAGCATCTTAGCTAGAAACAAATAAAACCGGAATGACACATTCTACAAAAGAAGTGCAAATAAGATTAAAAATAGATAAAGCTCTCCACCTTTGCTAGGAATATTTAACCAAAAAATATGAAAGAAACAGGCCGAATGCAGTGCAGATTTCAGAATCGGATTGTCCAAGAGATCGTGATAAAAATGAGATCGGCACTTTGAGAAATCAGTATCAACACCAGGAACTGAACCGTGCGGGATACGAGCTTTCCTTCAGTATTCGACGTCCGTTTACTCACAGGCTAGTTTTCCATCGAAACTACTTAGAGCAATGGCGAATGCTTGCAAAGCACACATTGGGTATGTATAGTCCATTGTAAAAACGTCTTCAGCAACGCGTCCAAACTGCATCACAATGTACTCGACTGCAAAAGAAACACGTGTGTGTGATCAATAATAAATGCCGAAAAAAAAGTCATCTTACCATCATTGTCCGGAACAATCTGAAAATTCTTAACAGATGCCTGAGTGACTCGACCATGAAAATTTAAAACGTAGGACTGGGTTTCTGAAAAATAAACCGAAGTTACAAATTGCTGGCTTCGAAAATTGTCAAAAGGCACCTTCGTTCCAGACCGGTGTTTTATTATGGAGGCATATGATGTTCTCCGTTTTGTGGTTTTTCCATCTCCCTACAATTCCATCGTCTTCCTGAAACATATTGTGGGTGATCGCAAGCACAACATAAATAAACCAAAGGTCACGTACGCCGGTACTCCGAAATTCGACATATTCATGGTCGTAATTCAGTCCGGGTAACAAGACAGTCATTTTCCGTGGACCTTTGAAGCCGAGAACGTTTGTTTCCTAAAATTCAGCAGGTTTTTGAACTGGAATTTATTGATCACGCAGAATTTCATACATAGACGATGCCCGCCATTTCCTTCCGATGCGTCGCTCCATCAAAGCTTCCCAAAACACTGCCTTTTTTAGGATTATCCCCACCATCAAATACTGTGAAATGAGTCCCAAGAAGATTCGATCTATACACCATAAAGATTAAATGAGTTTCGGGGAGTGAGGAATTGATATAGAGTTCTACGCACCGAAGTTTCCCAACAAACGATTCGCCGCTTCGTGTCAGATTGGTCGGATCGGTCGAGATGAGATAATTCGAAGTAGCGCTCTTCTTTCGTTTTCTTCCAGCAAGAAGGAAAATCGGCTGCGCAACGAAATTCGAATAAAACACTTTGGTCAATAGATTTGATGAATGTGGGTTCACTTACAAAGGTTGCGCCTACCTTCTTCAGGTCTTCGCGCTCCAAGTGGAGGTAGTAAGTTGGAAATAATCCGCGATCCATACCCTTTTTATCTCGAGTAATTCGGCAGCGGATGATAACCCCCTGTGGAGCTGGCTTCACGGAAAACGCTTCCGGTCGTTCAGTAATATCCGATACATCGAAGGGAAATGCTGGCGCGTCACCGGAACCGTCCAGATCCTGAAGTCCCGGGTTATGATGGCCAGCCAGCAAATCCTGTAAACAATTTAGTTGAAAGCAAATAATTGTAGAAAACAAAATAAGATAAAAAAGCCCATATGACTGCCAACAAAAGTAATTCAATTTAATTAAAATGGCGCTCTAATTTTATGCATGACTTTCACGAACAGCTTTTTAAGCTTTTAACAAGTTTACCACATTGGATGCATTTGTGAACGTAGTAGCATTTGATGGCGGATTAGTTATCGATGCGTTGGCGGAATGTGCAGAGAGGGACGTAAATCTATCGAAAGGGATGATGGGAGTCGTTTCGCGTCCCACATCAAAGTCCACCGGGGCTGGAAAAGTCATTTCCTTAGCTGTCAAGAAAAACGGCAAATAATTGCTTTCTATTTCACTTGTACATCCACAGTTAAGAAATTGAGAAAGTAACCTTTGGGCGTATGACAGGACGGAGTAAAGACATCCAAAGGAGCGACTGCCGGAATAAGTTGGGCGATGGCTGGCGAAACGTGGACCGTCGATGGATTCATGGAAAAATCATCCGGTCCGTGCATTGCATATTGAAGCGGCCCATCGTAACCTACGCAAGAGAAAACATTCATCAGAGCAGGAAAGTGAAGCCAAGAAAAGAGGAAAAAACAACTAGGAGACAGTGATGTTTGCCAGACCCAAAACTACGGAGATCGATAGTCAGGACTTTAATTTCTAAATAAGTAACATCGATGAGCCTGACTAACCACGCAATAGCCGGCAATGTGTCGAAGCAGCAGAAACATACCGCCAAATTTGTTCGCCATTCTACGCACGTTCGCGGAAAGAGCGAACCTCTTCACGGAAAGGCGGGGCGAGCCCTCCTGTCATTTCCCGCTGGACTCGCTAGACTACCCCCTTTAATCATTTTAACGACAATAATCTCATTTGTTCTGCTAGGATGGGCCAAGCGCAAGATAAACTCACATCTGAATCTGACTTGTGGATTACTGGGCATTACCAGTAAATAAATCGACATGGCTTAAAGTACAAATGACCCGGATACATTTGAGAACGATAAGACTGCCAGAGTTGTTTTTTGGATTGATGGGCTTCTCATTCCATATCGGGCTCTCACCAGATTTTCTGACTTGAAAAACACTCTTCCCGAGAAAACAAATTTCAGTTCAAAGAGCCAACCCCCTTTTCATTTAACATAATGAAAACCGCTTCTCTCTCAGTTTGAAATATTCTTCACAGTGGAAGATCTTAGTGCTCTGAGTTAATAAATGCGAGCAGGAAATATTACCATGTAACGGGGTCACGATTGAACTGCTTGGAGTGGACAGATCCATAAGAGGTTTATTTTCTTCTCGATGTTTCGTTTTGGCGGTGCTTGGACGGCTGTAGTTGAATTGGGAATGGGGGTAGGTTGGGTCCGTTGTTGTTTGCTGAATTCCACCTGCACGGGCTTGCCGCTTTTTTTGTTGTTTCGCTTCCATGAGTTGCTTCTGCAAAACAAAACGAAATGGGCACAGCTTCCGGTTTGAGATTACTTATAACCATGATTGGAAATTATCCGGAAACAAAAACAAATGAAGCGTCATATTGTCTGGTAAAAAACCCAAGCATCCTAAATCTGCTCGTTTTATATAAAATAAAGATCCTGGACAATCATGACGAAAATGGTTTTCATCAAATGAACCTTTAAAAGCATACAATCGAGTTGAATGAACCAGGATAAAAACAGATACGGTCAGAATATTTGTTGCAATAACTGTCATATTTCAAAAATGACTGTCGCTTTTTTCTGCTTTTCCTTCAAAACGATGCTGTGCTGACTAATTATTTCCGAAATTCAAACTCAAAACTCGGGTATGGAATTGTGAACGTTTAAAAAACTTCGACTCGTCTTTCATTTATAACGAACTGATATTCCGACTTGAAAGTACGAAAAAGCTGTTAAAACTGGATAAGACCGAATTCCACCGAATCTGGAATGATCTACGATGTCCCGAAGTTTGGTACGAAATGAAACTCACCCTGATAAGAAGCAAAAAGAAGAGCGGCATAATTCCTATTCCCGAAGGTACGAGAAAAGAAAGCCGGATGATGCCAAATTATTATAACAAATCCCATTGGCTCTTATCAATATAAAAGCTGGAAGTTACTTCCGGCGAACCTGATAACCAACTATCCATCCTCGATTATTGATCCCGGAACATATAATTTTCAGCCCGTAAAATAGAGCTAAATTCGCCTTTCTGGAGCGCCAGTATCCCCAATTACAGTGCGACAAGCTGCGTCAAAAAGAGGATTGGGAAAACGAAGAACTGTCAGCTGTCATGACATTCCGCCAGCCAACGAACACTTGACTGGAACGCAACTGTGAAGATGAGGAGGAATCTTACGGGGGCATCGCCAACAACCACAAACGTTACTTGAACAATCAATTGCCGCTGCGACCATCGAGCAGGAGGAAGACGCGGGATGAAAATGAAAAGTGTGTGCGATGGAGCGCGTCCATCAAATTATGCACTCTTCAAGCCCTTGTTCACCATGTAATACTAAAGGTTTCCGGCTGAGCAAAATGGATCATCATCGCTTCTCTACGACTCTCGCTCTCCCTGTCGACTCTGCGCAAATAATGGCAACCTCTTCCTCGAGTTCCCGCGTTCATTCCATCCAAATGACAATGCCGAGGATTAAGTGGTATTTTGGTTAAACAGAAGGGGGCCCCGCTTTACGATCGTTTAAAAAGTAATTCCGGACCGATGTATGAAACAAGGGTATTACGTAAAATAATTCTGACCTATCACTTTTGTGTGAAAAAAGGTCAAAATTTCGAGACAGTCCTTAGACGGAAATAACTCTAGAGCTCATTGAATATTCATGCTGATAATTTCCACATCAATCTTTTACGAGTTGGAGATTTGTACGAGATGGTTGTTTTGCAGCTTACTTGCAGATCTAATCGATCCTGACGAACAAATCCATCCGAATCCATTTCTAACCAGCTGGGCTTTTGTGGATCCAACGAGCAGTCGTCTTCCGGCTAAAAAGGAACAAACATGTGAAATGAACAGATTGGATTCCAGAAATAGTAATCACATGTCGCCAGCCCGTGGTTTTGTAGTACCTACGTATCGAACCAAATCCATTTTTAGCAGTTCGGTGAAACAATAAATTATTTGTTAACTTAAGTTCGTCATTTTGCAATACGTGAAATCAATTTTTACGGCACGCTGCAAATCAGTAACTTCGATCGTGTTTCTAGGAGATACGAACGCCGGTTTAGTATCAACAAATATAATAAACCACGAGACACCTGATGCGTTTTTGAATTCGCTGAAATCTACAGGTGTGTAACAATATTCATTTTTACTAGTTGACTGAGAGCCAAGCTCCTTCACGGAAGGTGTTAGAAAACAAACGTCTGACAAGCGAAAAGGTCACCAGCCCTGGAGCATATATAATTTATAATGCCATGCACACCCTGACCCGGGGACGTTGTTGAAAGAAAGTAATGACCAGATTGTGAAACAGAAATATATCATATGCTCTTGAAATTTCTGATGTGCGAAAAAAATTGGACGAACTTCGCGAACTGAATTCTGGGACGTTTCTGAGATCGAGTTCTTGTGGCTGGTCCCGACTCCCGTAACACATTCGAGCGAACGAGCTTGCCGAAGAAATCGATACGAACAGCATCGTTTATGGGACCCGGCAGAACGCATCCGTAAATCAAAGCACACGGTGCACATGTGCAGAATGGTTTTTCTCAGACCTGAACTCCACTTATCGATCCATTTGCACTTAGTTAGAGCAAAGAACCATCACCCCACTGATGATTCGTTTTTAAAATATTCGATATCTTGAGAAACAGAACAAGAATGTTCCAAAAATTAGTGGATGTCAATGAATCAAATAGAGTAGAGACTACTTAACACACCGACAAATTCAGAAACTTATCGCAAATTCTGGAAAACATTTGCTGGAGTATATTTCATTTTATATGCCAGAACTCTGCTGAATCTCAAATGAATATTCAAAATCCTGAAAATAATTCGAATAAAACTGCAAACATACCTTGAAAATTGTTTCCGGTCAGCCACCGAAATAATCTGTCCAGTCCAGAATAACCGAAACAAAATGTCCACCAGAAATGGATTCGAATACGATTTTCTCGAAGGTGAAGTGGCTGCAGAAGGTTGATGATTATTAACGCAACAAGATTGCAAGATCCAGAATAAGAAGAAAAATGGCATCCAGCTTCCGGTGAAGATCAAGATTCCAACTGGCAATACTGTGCAGCAAAGTGCGAGACGGTAGACCTTCCTGTCAGCCTTTCGCAAACTGGATTAACGCTTTGATCACATTCCGTCTCTCCATATGTTGCATGTGAAATCAGGCACTGGCTCAGCTCAGAGTGATAAAGAGATTTTGATGTGGGTTGCAGCCGAATTGATTTCCTCTCCATCCATCCCGAATCCTGTCTGATCATTCCAGTGTTGTTAAGACGCGGGAAAATTGTCACACCCTGGATAACCGAAAGAAACATACAAGGTGCATCACAAAGGGGTGAAAGGTAAACTGTCAGTTTAAATTCTGCACCGAACTAAAACCGGAGAGCATGCACTAAAATTCTTCACCTATCCTCTGATGTACCAAAATATTTTTTGTTATGCTAGCAGTGTTTGTTTAAACTATGTAGGCCTATTTAAACCTATGCTCGCCAAGTCGCAAGAAACAAAAAGCAATAAACCAAAAAAAACACCAAATGGAAAAACCGACCTGCATTTCTCCGCCGGCATTCTCCGAGGAAACCCAACCTAAGGATTCCAATCCGTACATGAAGGAGAGAAGTCCGCTTATACATAGAGCCACAGATATCACCTTACGGACCGCGACGGACGTTCTGCACTCTGTACGAAGTACGAACCATGAATGCCATGATAAAACGAAAACAAAACAGAACTTATTCCGGATACGCGGAGAGCGGAAAGCGCCCCCTGTTGGCAGAAGGGGGTAGAGGTTTTCACAGTTCACGTTCACACTGTTTGTAAACAGCTGATGGCTGAATTTGAAAACGTGTCTTTCACGTCGGAATAAATTTTCTTCATTGAATCTCTCCGACTTCCGACAATCAAGCATTAAATTGAGCTGCGAAAACCGTTTCTCGAATACCACAAAACAGCTGGAGCTACGTTTTCAGTCGCTGCAGCGTGAAGCATTATGGCAGCCAACTCAAACTACAAAACTATTCTGGTGACTGGAGGAACCGGTCTTGTTGGAAAAGCTATCGAAAAAGTAGCCAATGATGAAAACCGACCGGATGAAAAATGGATCTTTATCTCTTCCAAAGAAGCAGATTTGAGGTAAGCGAAGAGCTTCTCAAGATTTCTGTCCTGTGTTCAATTTATTTTTCGTCGAAATCTTACAAGGAAGTTCCCTAAATTCTGTTAATTTCCAGTGATCGTGAACAAACCCGCAAACTCTTCGAGAAATACCAACCAACCCATGTTATTCATCTGGCCGCTATGGTTGGGGGATTGTTCCGGAATCTCAAGTACAATCTGGATTTTTTTGTACGTGACGGAATTTCTAGAAAATGATTGAGGGAAAACTACCCCAAAATTATGAGTTGCTTGCTTGCTCCGTGATTGCACCTGCGTTCTTTTGTAATGGTATTTATTGCAGAGAAACAACATTTTAATCAACGACAATGTTCTGCAAAGTTGTCACGAAACGGGCGTCGTGAAAGCGGTATCGTGCTTGTCAACATGCATATTTCCCGACAAAACTTCGTACCCTATCGATGAAACAATGGTGATAGATTTTCTCTGAATCATCATTTTGTATCTGATAACATTGTTTTTTTACAGATCCACAATGGACCTCCGCATCCGTCAAATTTCGGATATTCTTATGCGAAACGGATGATAGATGTTCAAAACCGGTAAATTTTCGCGCCACGTTTTCAACAGGTCCGTTCATTTATAATACGCATGTTCAGTGTTTTACTCTTACAGAGGTTATAACCAGCAACATGGAAGAGCTTACACTGCAGTTATTCCAACCAACGTTTTCGGGCCCCATGATAACTATAATTTAGAGGACGGGCACGTAATACCCGGTTTAATCCACAAGGTATTCATTGCCAAGCGTAAGTATGAATAATTAGACAGATGACCTACGGAATTACGGATAATGATTCTCTTCAGGTGACAACACACCTTTGACAATATGGGGCACCGGCACTCCACTTCGACAATTTATTTATTCGTTCGATTTGGCCCGTCTTATGATTTGGGCTCTTCGGGAGTATAAAGAGGTCGATCCGATTATCTTATCTGGTCAGTCTTGAAACAAAACATTTTTCTTGTAAAGGTTTGCAGTGTTATTTAATTTTTCAGTTGACGAGAAAGCGGAAATCAGTATCAAACAAGCTGCAGAGCTGATCGTTGAAGCAATGGACTTCAAAGGCGAAGTTATTGTATGTATCCTTCCCGTTCGCATTGGGCGACATGATACTGTAAATGTTGTGTTACAGTATGACACCACCAAATCCGATGGACAGTTCAAGAAGACTGCATGCAACGACAAACTTCGGAAATATTTGCCCGATTATCAGTTTGTCCCAATCCAGACAGGTGATCGCCGCATTTTCAGCAATTTTTATTAAATTGTGAAAATTCCGGTTTATTTTTCAGCCATAAAAGAAAGCTGTGATTGGTTTGTCGCTAACTATGAAACAGCTAGGAAATAAAGTGAGCACTCTGGAGCAGCAACAGGCAAGAATAAAAGTAATCGTTTTTTTGAATCCATATTTTCTCGTGGGTTGTGTGGTTTTTAATCTTATTTCACTGAGATCTTTTTCCAAATTTGGTTTCATGGCGGCTGGGCAGAATCACTGGAGTCGCTATCACGCGTGACGTAAATAACATGGGTGTTATACGGCATCTTGGGCTGGAACATGCACACTGTTATTAATCGGCTCATATGATCCCTGAGACGTGATTACCTTTGAATTTGATTGCGAAGGTGGCTCGCTCTCTGAGATGCTGCCGATGTTACGTGACCGAGAGTGGCTCATGTTTATTGCAAATGAATCCCTTCCATCTTCCGATAATCTCGTCGGCGTTACGGCAAATACGCGAACGCTTTCACATGAGCTGATTGAGCTTGCGCGTCTTCTGGCGGTATTCGGTATCGACGAGCGTACTTCCGAAACCATATCTTCGTCTTCCTGAAAATAGAAGACGCTTTCGTTGAGGTTGTTTTGAAATAGTGATTTTGATTGGAATTGTCACCTCGAAGTCGTATGAAACTCCTTCCATTACGCTCTTGCGTCGACGAGCTAGGGAAAGCATCTCCATGAGCTCTTCTTTCAGGAATTCGACTTTTGTTGCTTGCTCGTTCCAGGCATCCATTGTTCGATGAGCAGGATTTAAACTGATCAACATTTGAGCTTCCATCAATGCTTTTTGAACATCCAAGATACGAGTGCGCAACTGAAAATATTTCTTGTGAGCAAAAGGTCACCATTTGATTTAAAAACAAATAACGGAGAACACTGCAGAATAAAATATTTATGGCGTATGAATTCTCGAAAATTATCAAATTCAATTACGAATATTTTGAAAGGAGAACGCAGATAATTTTCTATGAATTCGTTGACGGATATTTTTAGAAATATGTTATGGAATGCTGATAAATTTATTGGACTTACGAACTGGGGAGCTTCGTTTGTTTCGGTATGCCGATGTTTAACTTCTCCGGGTGCTCTTCGGTTGGACAATAGTTCTGAGAGCTCCTTGATCTGCAAACGCATCAAAAGTTAGCATGGTCGCTACTCACATTCTCCAGAGGAAGGAAGACTAGCCTCATGAGCAAACTCGGTCGCCAGAGCGTGGGCTTCAAAGAGCTCGGAGTCAGCCGATATTCCCATCTGTATCTTATCGGCGTAAGTGAAAAATGAAACGTTGACGCCGATACGGGATGTTATCGATGGAGGCCAGAATATCAGAGAGTTGATTTTCTTGTTTTCTAAGCGAAGTTGAGCATCCGGTCCTAGACAGATCCAACATCAGTCACTGAACCGATTGTGCGATAAGCTACTATTATTTCTAAACTAGAATTTTCAAAGTTTAAAGTGTTTTTTTTACTTGATTAAAGTTTATTTCAGTTTGTGTTTCCCACCTGGCAAATTTGCAACAAAAAGTGACGATCTGGCGGACCTGGCGACGAGAGCATTGAGCGTTTTGGCCGGCAAGATGTGGCCGAGAATTTGAATTATCCAATAAATCGATGTCGAGTGACTCGTATTTTTAAGCTGGTCTTCCTCTTGACGAATTCTCCATAGACGTGGCACTGAACCGATTGTGTCGGTCGGTAATTGAACGTTGAGCAAAACAAACTGGTTACCTGAAAAAGAAAATTCATTACAAAAACACAACACCGCATTGATAAAAAATTCAGAATAATTTACATTCTTCGGAAATGTGGACTCCCTTCAGGGGCTTAATAAGCTATTTCATTTATCAACGCGCTTTCTTGTAACAATTTTCATAACAGCTCTGATTTCAATTTGATTAATGAATAGACTGAACTAATTTTCAAAACGATAACTTGAAATATTATTGTCTCATCTTTTCATTTTTATCTTATTAATTTTCTATTTATTTCTTCTAATTCTTTTGCGTTTCGTTTCAAGCTTTTTCGCTGCATCAATTGTTACCCATATCGACGGATGAAGTGACAGAGCTCAAAGGCTTGCGAAGATCGACCGGAATAGTCGCTTGAATCGGTGGGCACCTTCTGACACCTTGCGCAGTAAAACACGTTCGCATCGCACCCGCCAGACAAGTCAGCAGAATATTGTTAATAGAATTCCTGGTGACCATTGAGATCCTGTCCACGACCCGAAGCGGTACGGTTTCCGACCAAAACACATTCAGCTTTTTCGCCGCGACGAATCCGGCGTTTTTCGGATCGATCGTGGCTGCGTTGTCATAAAATGGGCTTTTCTTCTTTTTCCAATCGGGCTTCGGTGGGAAAACAATGTGCGTTAGGAAAAACACACCCGCCATCAGGATGGACCGGAAAGTGTTGATGGACAAGCTGAGGCCTCCAAATCGGCTTTTGATATGATAGACTTCCTGAGTCTTATCTGTGATTGAACGACACAGTATCTTCACCAGCGAAATCCCGTCGCTCATAGCCTGATGAAACCGGAAGACCAGCACCGCTTCACCATCTGCTTCTTGGTTAGGCCGGATATGGAGGGTCCATAGGGGATGAAGCGGGGCTAATGGGGTCTTGGCCACATCTGCGATGAATGTTTGCAGGAGGTCTTGGGAGTCGATCTCCTCGGGAATTAATAAGATGTGCTTGTTTATATCGAATTCCCCATCATACACCCAAGCATAGGCACCCATGACCTTTATGATTTTTTGCATGAAGCGGGGGTACATGAGATTATCACCGTCATCTTTGGCTAAGACCATCCGGTCGGATATCACGGCTTTGATTTCTTGAAAGGTCAAACCGCCTTCGAGGTTTATTAGGACGATTGATGTGGGCGGATTTGAGGGATCAACTTGGCCGAACCAGACCGAGTCCCACGAAGTCAGGCGAGAGTAACCGGGATATGATTCGCGAAGGCAAATTGTGATAAACTGGTCCACACACCACTCGCCGACTAGAGTCAACGGAATGACTATCAAAATGAGAATCCAAATGGGCAATAAAAGTATCAAAGCAGCTGTTAATCCGACAAGTTCGCGGACTACAAGTCTTAAGATGGATCGCTGGGATGGATGAACAACTCGATCAAGAGGTGCCAGGGCAGTAAAGTTCTGGAGCTTGGGAGGCATTCCAAGCCCATCAGCATCAACGTTCACATTCGCTCGGCTTGGGATATTTCGGCGGGAGACATAATGTTATCCATATTTCCATTCGTGACGATATTGATCCTACAAGACAAAACCTTTGTATCAATCAGTCTGATTCTACAGAAATGTTTGCTCGAGAAGGAAAATATTTCTCTGTGATCTAATTTAGTCTTTAATTGTGAACTTTACGAGTTGAAATGTTTACAATAGCAAACAAAAATCATGGCTTAGTTTTCGCACGCACTGGGACGAGGACGCTGGTTTCTTCAAAATCGATTCATAATAAACGATGGATATTTGAAGGTTTCATAACCATTTTTGGCAAACAAAAAAACACAACAAAAAACAGGAATAATAGGGAAATTTAGAGGCCATATTCTTACTGGGAAGATCAGTCAGGTGAAAGTCGTAGTCCATTCGCTAAGGAGCAACAAAGATTCCGTTTTGACAGTCTCATCTGTAAAGAGAATGGAAATGCATGAGGGAACGCAACGAGTTGAAGGCTGATATATCGAACTGTCAGACCGGATAATGGCAGAAGAATTAACGTTTCCATAAACAACATTATTTAAATGGTTACAGGAAAAGAATTTAATTACGACACCCATAAAAAGTTACATGATTTTCGGAGCAGCCCAAATGGCCTGACCGAAAAATAATTTGAACTTTGAGTCAGCCTGTTCGGTCTTCAATGAAATTGGGATTCTTTCGTTTTTAAATTTTTTGCAATAAATACCGTATTAGTTGAAAAGATCATGAGTTATTTGGTATCTGTCTGGTTTGATGAAGTATAATGGTGGTTTAATACACAATCCAGAGAAAAAGTCCAGTTGTGGCACAAAATTACAGAAGATGCAAATTCTGATGGGTTTCGCGTGAAATAACGCATAGCGAGAAAATTATGCGCAGTTTCGGCGATGATATCTCAAAGTCAAATGGGTGGCCAGACCTTGGAGAATTGAGCTGGCGAGATCTGAGATGAATTTCATTTTGGAGGAATGTGAGTGTAATCTAATTTTTTGATGAGAAAGAATTCCCATCTGCTTCGCGCTAAAGTACGTTCTTTTCTTGACACTTCATCAATCTTAAATTAGTTACCAATATAGTACGAACCATTTAGACACAAGTGCATCAGCGTCTTCTAGCGTATAACTTGAAGGGTTGCAAATAGACACTGCTTTGTCTTAAAATATTCTCAAATACTCACGAGTATTGGAAAAACTGAACAGGCCAGAAGTATTTGTAGACAGAAAGTTAATTACATATCGAAATTATTTTGAAACCGGAAACCCCTCTATTCGGCAAAACCCAAAGATTAATGCATGCAAAAAACCACAAATTTCCCGTGTCACAATAAGCAAGACGTTATTTATATTTACATGTTTCAGTTTTAACGCATTCTCCGAATACAAAAAAATTTTTAGGATTTTAAATAAAACTGGACTTGACAAAAATTTAAATAAAAAGATTTGGAGAAGTTTTTGAATATTATCGTGCCTCAAATTCATTCATTGGCTAGTGAATATTTGCAAAAATACATTAAACAGGTTCACGGTGATGAGTTAAACTGTGAAATATCACGTTATTCAGCAGAGCTTGACGGCAGTTCGGGTAAAAAATCGATCTTCATCCTCATTTCTATCCTGATGATCTCGCATCTGTCCTCGACAAACATGAAACATGAAATATAATCATCAAGATGGCAGTTGTTCTCGTTGACACATTGATATGTCGGCGCAAAAATCATAAATCACTATGTTTCAAACAGCCAATTATTATCTCTTTCGGCGTAACTACAGGGTATAACAGTAAGCTATCTAAGTAATTTTAAATACATCATCGAGACAATACCTACTACGTACCATGGAAATTTAGATAGATAGCTTGACAAATTCCGCGATCAGTTCAGGTTACCAATTTAGAAGTTTTTATCGAAGTTGGACGTAATCTACATTTGTCGTAGGCTGACAGCAATCACCCACAATTAGCAAAAAATCCATCTGCAAAGGCCATCCCCTCATCGTCCTCTGGAAACACAGTTGAATTATATCTCTCATTTTCAAGCTTTATTTAATTAAAAAAATCACAACATAGTCTTAGATGTTTAATAAAACCCACAAATGGATACAGCGTTTTTGCTACACTATTTTCGAAGCTGTCTCTGTAGACATGGCCTGTGCTAGATGGAGAACAAAATCAACAATCGAGCGGAAGCCAGCGGGATGCTGGAAGAAAAGGAGAGCTGTTAGACCGAAATTCAATAGCGGCCCCCCGTGCTAACAAAGCTTTTTGCTTCTTTTGCAACATCTTCAGGAGTCGCGCTCTTTACGACCCTAGATAAACAAAACCCCGAACGAACCGTCCTAGTTTCCGTCGGCGGATCGCATCATTCTAACTTTGTTTTCAAAACGTTAAACAGTTTTTTTAAGTTAAAGTCTGGATGATGCTGGGATTATTTCCGTCTCCCATCTGGTTAAATTTAATTAGCTCGTTTTCTATTTCGTCGAACACTTGTGCAATGGCGTTCTTATTAGCTCAGTCAGAGCCTGGTTTCCTTCCGGCTCCGAGATGGATAAACGTCATGAGTATCTACTCGAAAAAAAATGTTCAGAAATATATGACACTTGGCTGCAGTCACAAAACTCAGTCGACTTTTTTGATGGACAGCCGAAACCTGATCCTGATGTCTTTTGATTACTGCTATAAATAGTCCTGTCTTATTTGCTTTGAAATTTGAAGACGTCCATGATTTCTGTTCTGTGCGAAATGAACATGGGTTCGGTGCAAAACTATCGTTCAAAAAACCAGACAGTTTTTTCGAATAATCGTGAAATTCAAACCAACTTCTATCCCATATTAAATAATATTCAACAAAACAGTAATCACCATAATTATATTCTGACTTACCGGTTGGCAATATTAACTCCAAATCCTCTCGAATACATAATCAACTACCAGTTTTGGCAATGTTTGACGGTTGCGGATCGATTGAAGATTGAGAGTGAGAGCGGAAAAGAAGGTCCTGTTAAGGGGGAGGCAGCTCCGCGCAATGATCTCTCCGGCGGAAATATATTTTATGAGATGTTCAGTAAAGGCTGATATTTAGATCCAATTGCATCGAATCCCGATTAAAGTTTATTTGCGATAGCAGTGGAAGAGCAGCCGGGATCGACAAGTGCTACAGCCAAGGCCCAAAGAAATTAATATTGATCGGTTACTATTTTTTTCATCACGCCCACCTTCTCCACCCACAGTTAACGAAATCGGAAACTGCGACAAGCGAGCAGATCGAGGAGCATTCCATTTCCTCGTACTCATCCTCGAGACATCCCATATTCCAAAAAGCCAATTATACTACCGGGTGTTCCTGTGATATTCCAACAGCCCGACGATTCGTGATTTTTCCCTCCAGCTTGATTGGACCAAAGGCGCGAGCGAAAATAATTGACAGTGATTCTGCTAATTATAACGCTTGCCTTATTTCCTCTCAAGACCACGATTCAATTCCGGTTCGGCTTGAATGGCAATCGATAATGGCTTTCATGCAAGAACATTCAATTAAAATTTCCGCCAGATCGCGCAAAGGTACGACATGACAAAAGCACAAGCATCTTATGCTGAATGGAACTTTACCGCGCTTTCAACTTCCATCGCAGTCATCAAATGGGAAAAGACAGGCATGCCATGCAAAACACGAATAATTAATAAAATGGTCTCTGAGGAAGCATCACATGGGATGAAGACATTCTCTAGTAAAAAGATAAAAGGTCACACGGAAAGGGAAAAGTTGATGAAAAAATATGTCACGTATCAAACGGAATGTGGTCAATTTGCGAGAAAATACTGGGAAATCATATACTAAAAAGCGAACCGGGCTCTTCGGATCTGACTAACCGGAAATGCGAAAATACGGGAGTTTCAAGGCTTCTTCGGCAGAAATTCGGTGGGTTGGCTGGTAGCAGATAAACTTGCGCAAAATGTCCAATTCGTAAGTAGAAAAGTGGGGAACTCGTTTCTGGAGTCGATCACAACTGTAGATCGGCAGCGTAGTCAACTTTCGGAAGACTGCATTTTGTGTGATGCCGGGCCACATGTCTTCCGTTGGCGTGCCCAGAGTTGCGAAGATGAGATGAACCTGGTCGTCATGATCGTGTCCAGGGAATAAAGCTTGCTTTTCTTTGAGTTCGGCGAAAATGGTCCCGACGCTCCACATATCCACCCGCATCGTCGTCACCTTCATGCTGAGCAGCACTTCCGGCGCTCGATACCAGCGAGTCCCGAAGTTCTCAACCACTGATTTTGCCGGGAACGAAATGAATTTGCTCAAACCGAAATCCGCGATCTTTGGAACCAGATTCCGGGACAAGAGGACATTCCTGGGCTAAAACAGGCGCACTGTTAAATGTTACGGTTCTGGAATTTCCCAGAAAGAGGTATTCAAACTAACGAATCCGCAATTGACCTCTTACCACTTTCAAATCAATGTATACATCTGCAGTAACTAGTGAAACATACTCATACCGAAAATAAGCACACTAATACGGAAAACTCGAGCGTTATTCATGCCGTACCTTGAGATCGCGGTGAGAAATGGAGTGCGTGTGAAGATGATGGACTCCAACCAGGATTCCCCGCATGATCGACTGCGAAACAAAAACCAAAGCTGCAAAAGAGCTGAATGTGGTGTAGCTTGAAGCTTAAATTTACCTTCATCACAGATTCCGTGAGGATCGGGGTTGGGGACCTCCGCTGTTCCTTGATGAAGTTCGACAAGTCCCAATCATAATATTCCAGGACCAAAACTGTTGCACATGAAGTGAAACATGTATCCAAGACCGTGACAATGTTTTCATGAGATCCAACACTGCGCAGAAGTGAAACTAAAAAACAAATGCACGTGAAAACCAAAACAAGTTCGGAAACGTCCTAAGAAAGATTTCTCTTCAACAATCACTCTCCGCTGAAGAGCTTATGATTCGGAATCTATATAGCTGTTCCGTATCATAGATCGTTAATAACATTCAGAACCGAAGTAGAACAACCAACAAAATTAACACACGCAGACATTTTGAAAATTTTGACCAGGAAGTGCGTCTGTACATACCTTCTCGGATTGTTGCCTGATTCAGCCCTTGCTTGTCACCATGATCCATAACCTTCAGCGCAACTGTGCGGCAATTCTTTTTATCCCATCCTTTGAAAACACGACCATAGCCTCCTGCGAGCGCGAGTGCTGTTTCAAAAATGGACGGCAAAAAAGGTCACGAAGAAACTGAACTTACCCTCCGCAATCAGCTGATCCTGTTTGTAGCCCTGCTCCTCCAAAGATTTGTCGCTCCGCATTGACTTGGTGAAATCTTTCAGAGAAACCAGTCGGGTCTGTAGCTGACCCTGATTCAGATCGTGGAGGGCCATCTTCGTTGTCTTAATTATCGTGAGGTAAGCAACATAACGTCAAAACCCGAAATTAACCCACTAATAATGCGAATCTTCAGAAAGTGCTGGACGGCAAAATTCGAATTCGAACGATAACCCTTTCGGCAAAGCGTCATGAACCCCCAGAACTGCATCGTTCCGATGGATTCTTAACAAATGCGACGGACAAGGCTACGGTTCTGTACTGGAGGTCATGGTGGGGAGGGGCCAAATGGGGGTCACCAACTCGAAGAATTCGACCAATAAGAACTTTTTGGAAGTTCTGATGGTCCCGAAGAGGACTAGATTTGCTGAATTGCGTGAACGATTGAAAATTACCACTGATTAAGAATAAACTGGATATCGTCATGTGAGGGGTAAACAGTAAAATGCACGAAAAATATCCAAAAAAGGACCCTATCGGATTTGAACCGGTGACCTATCGATCTGCAGTCGATTGCTCTACCACTGAGCTAAGAGTCCGCTATACATACTGAGGCTGGAGAAACTTGGTAGCCGAAAAAGGCAGGCTGTACGGTGGTAGTAGGTGGCGATTGTCGTGTTGTCGTTTTGCGTTACCGCTGTTCGAATTTCGTTGAGTGCGGTCGATTTGCCACATAGCGAAGCGTCAGCGGAGCGGAGTGGTA
>JAQIWT010000252.1:0-25969 GCA_034696485.1 Isohypsibius dastychi | reverse complement strand
AGATCAGAGATCTCACTTGAAAACGTTCTTATCTGATCCGGAATATCAAGCTGCGATGAACGACAAAAAGCAGAATTGTTCGGAGCTGATGAAGAAAAAGAGTCCCGATGCGAAAATTTTGACTTCCGGTGAAGAAAGGGCCAGGTCGACCAAAGAACACCTTTTCCTGAATCTGTGATCATGATTTGTGAATTTTCATGTTTTATGGGTTTTTACAGTACATGGCATGTTAAGTCAAAATGCTCCCGGTTAGTCTTGAAAAATTTGTTCGTTCTGATTTGTTTGATCCTTGATAGCCGGTGAGTAGTTTCACGACAATCCGGGCAGCTGAATGTGTTGTTTTGTTTGTGATGAATAACGGCGTAAATGTGTTCTTCCCTGTACGATACTTGACTAGTGGCCCGGAATAGAAGGCATTTTGCATATATTGGGGTAGCCCGAAATAGTCGTCGTTCATCGTACTATCGTCCATTTCACGAAGTTTAGATATTTGAATTTTCGAGCGGAAAAATCGGAATTGCGTTTTTCAAAACTGAAACTTTCTGTAAATTTTTGTTTACAAAGTTGAGACCGAATTGTTGACTTGATTGTCAGAACTTTACTTCCGGTTAACCTGTTGCTCCCTACTTCCCTTGTTTTCGGTGATGTCACAGCTTGATTGTTACAGTGCATTACATTCTGACTCGTTTCACAGTACCCGCATACACGTGAACGAACAGACCACCGGTCACTCGAAATATCTCACCGAACATGCAAGCAAAATAAATTAAATTATCACTATTACATGCAAGAATGGAAATAACTCTCTATCACCGGGATGAATTATGATCACAAACTGAACGAACATGCAAGAATAATCATACAAGAATAAAAAAGTCACGAATCACAGAAGCCACTTTTATCCAAATCATCCATCGTCTCCACGATGATTCCTGTCTCCAGCATATCTTCAGGGTTCGTCCATATCGTTCTCGACAGTTGTTCTTGTCTCGATCAGTCGGCTGTGATAAGATGCATTGTCCATGACAATAACAACACCAGCTTTCTCATGTTTCTGCGCCATTTCTCGCAGGTGAACTTGTCGCTCTCGGATGTATCTTTCAAAAAGTTCGGCACACATTTTACCGTGATAATCGCCAGTTTTTCTTTGGCCTTGATAGACGAGATCGCAACCAGGTACAAATCCGTGTTCGGTGATGATGTCAACAATGATGATGCGCCGACCGCTACCACTGGGCACAGCAGCTTCACAATCCGAACACTGCACTTTTAATGGACCTTGGGATTTGTTGATATCGAGCTCAAATGCTATCAGTTGTCATTGTACATATCACTTTGCCTAATCAGCCCACGCTGCTCCAAACCAACCGCCTCCTTTTTTGGAAACAGTCATAGACAAAAGGTTGGCTAAGTGACAGAAAACAGAAACAAAAAAAAAGAAACCGAAATAAATAAAAAGAAGAAAAAATTTGGATTTTGGGTTGGGTCGGGTGGTTCAGGTTGGGTTGGGTGGTTGAGGTTGGGTGGTCGAGGTTGGGTTGGGTGGTTGGGTTGGGTGGTTTAGGTTGGGTTGGGTGGTTGAGGTTGGGTGTTTGAGGTTGGGTTGGGTGGTTGAGGTTGAGGTTGGGTTGTTGAGGTTGGGTTGGGTGGTTGAGGTTGGGTTGGGTGGTTGAGGTTGGGTTGGGTGGTTGAGGTTGGGCTGGAGGTCGAGGTTGGGTTGGGTGGTCGAGGTTGGGTGGTTGAGGTTGAGTTGGGTGGTTGAGGTTGGTTACTGGTTACTGAACCAGAATGGTTACTAGTTACCAGTTACTGGTTTAGTAATGGTTACTTGTTACCAGTTTAGTAATGGTTACTTATTACTGGTGACCACTGGTAGCTAGTAGTGATTACTGGTTACCTTACTTTATTGTTTTATTGCTATTGAGAGAATGAAGGTCCACCTCTCGGGGGGGGGGGGGGGGACAAAAAGGCTATGCACAAAATAACTTTTTGCAGTGATAGTGTTCGTTGCACCATGTTTCATCCACGTAGGCTATCAGATAGTCCTTATCCTGGTATTCTTGAATCTTCTTAATAAAATATCGTCTCCATGATGCCAGATGAGGGTCTTGAAAAAGATGTTTTAAAGTCCTAGTCCTTAAAATAAAACAAAACAAATCAAGAATCCATGTCAACATTTTGATTTCTACAGCGGTTAGTATATTACAAAACAGTAGATGAAATAACACGGATGTTATCGTTCATTAGAATTTCGTAGTTCTTACAATCTGCTAAAGCCGGCCCGATGAAGCACATGAAACAAAGTCGCTCTGGACATGGTTTTTCCAATGGCGTCACACACAGGTCCCAAAAGTAGCTCGACACTCACAAATCCTGATTCCGAATACATTTCGTGAATTCGCGAGTAATTCCTAAAGATAGATCAAATAATTTTAAGTAGAACAACAACCCGTAGGTTACGAGTACATAGATAAACGGTCAATATATCACGTTTTTGCAATTTTCAAAATGTCCTAAACTCACCATATTCCGTGGGGTCAACAAGATATCTTCTGGGTTTTCTGACGTTCATTGTGGTCACTTGCTCCGAACCAACTTCATCCCGTGAATCTGGGTGATCTGCGCTGACACATGATGGTTCAGTCTCCTCACGCCAGCGTTTGAGGATTCGAACCACGGAAGATTCAGAAAGTCCGGTCAAAGTCGCGATTGCTCTTCTCTTCGACACCTCGTCCCTTATCGAGATCCTGTTGCTGGTGAGTTGGAACGATGGTTGTTCGAATAGCCTCCACATCGTGGTCACAATGGTGGATTCGGCATCAGTAAGACGGGACTTTGCTGGCATTTCTCACCGGGAAAAGTTGTGGCTCTTTTCTGCTCTGTTGTGGTTAAAGGTGGTTGACCACAAGTGAGCACGGCATGCGCTCGGTATGTGCGGGCGATCAGTTCCATTGCACTTAACCAATCAACTGGTCGTGACATCACCAAAAACAAGGGAAGTAGGGAGAAACAAGTGGACCGGAAGTAGTGTGCTGACAATCAAGTCAACGATTCGGTCTCAACTTTGCGAACAAAAATTAACAAAAAGTTTCAGCTCTGAGAAACGCAAATTCGATTCTTACGCTCGAAAATTCAAATATCTAAACTTCGTAAAGATAGAACATGTGTGTGTAGACGTATGGAAAGATGTTAATGTCATTTAGATTGAAATATTCAAAAATCATCTCAAAGCACTTTTGTATACAAAATAGGGCACAGTTTGATGGGCATAACGGTGTTCAGTAAACGATGCACCACAGCAGAAGTGAAACAACCACTGGTGAACTGGGAAACCTACAGTCATTACTCGCACCACGAAAACCCATGTGGAGCCTAGCAACGGACATGATGAGTCCCGGAAAGCGTATATCGGAAATAACAGATTCATCTCGAGAGCAATAGAAAATTCTTGTTTTCCTACTTTGGTCAACCATTCCGAAAACAACAATGCATTATTTATGGTCAAAATTTTGTTCGTTGACATTATAATCGATTTTGTAAAACCAGCACTTGTAAGAAACTTTGACCAACCGGGAATACTGTGAGTTTCATTCCATCATGAGCGCTTATACAACGAGTTTACCCGCAGAACACCAATTCGACTAGCATTTGGTATCACTTTGATTTTTCCTCGCCATAAAGGTAGCTCTCATGCCGTGACTTTAATCTCGCGGTACTCAGCAATACACGGAGCTGAACTACTTTCCAAGTGCGTTTGCAACATTGTGGTGGGCCAGAACGAGCAGTGTTTAACGGAAGTCAGAGAATGAGCTCAAGGTTTTCATACTTTTGTAAAATTTGATGTAGAGAAATACCAGCTGACTGATGACAAGCAGAGTTGAAAATGTATTGTCATTCTCATTTTTATAAATGGGGACGGTGACATGAAAATTTGGAATTTGTACCACAGACGTCATCAGGTTTTGTTGGACTCTAGGTTTCATGATAAAAGTTCTGAAACAGATCAACGATCAACTCTAACCGACGTCGCGTGCCTAAAAAATCTTATCAGCAAATCAGGGTCACTGAAGACGACGAAGATGGAGATTGCGATGGATTCAAATTGGTAGTTTATTCAAATGTACCGCTATCAGAATAGAATGAAGTAGCAGTTCCCCTTTTCAATAGCGTTTTCGGAAAACTCGGTTCTTCAGAGCTTTTGTGGCCATCAAATTGTGTTGAACATGCCGGCAGCAAACCAAAAGGTTGAGCGTACCACAAAAAATTTTCTGCTGTTTGATTCATGCTCTCTGAATCGATTTTTTTCTTTTCCTGTCATCAGTCATCAAGTCCTGATTTCTCAGTTCCGTTCTGGAGCATTCGCATATCGTGTTTGACGACCGGCTGTCAGTGTGAGCTTCGTGAGCATCAAGTACCGAGCATCTAAGCAAAGACTATCAAAACCACTTGACAGATTCCGCAGCAACCGTTTGAGTTGAAAACTTAATCACATTATTCCATGGCACATGGCCAGATCCGCGTTTGTTCGAAAAAGATGTGTGTTGGCTCAAAGATACATCACTGTTTGTATCGGGCTTGCATGGTATGTTGAGTGCTGATTGATTGGCTAATGAAAAAGGTGGAAATCTCTGAGGACTGGCTGTTACCTTCGTGAATACATGTGATATTTTCTGAAGTTCCATTCCCTGCGCTGTTTCGGTCGAGATAGATTCATCTGATCTCGTTTCATTGAAATCTTTCTTCACATTTGGAGTTCAAAGTACCGCTTTGGTTTCGGTTACTGAGGACATAGCCTCTGTGATGAATATGATTTACCTCGCGACTTTTCGGAACACTGCCCGATGAGCAGGGTTGCATTGCACTGCAGATTCTCTTTTTTCGGCGACGATTTTTCTCGAACACGTATATGATGTGAGACAATGCTACGTCATCGGTTGATTGCTTATAAACCTGATTGCGATCTTGTCAGATCGTGAATAGAACGTTCTGCTTCGACACGCAGCCGGTCTCGCGGAAATCCGAGGCGCAGCCCATGTACTGTTATATCCTCTAGAAAATCTTCTCACCGAAAATGTTTTCTTATCTTACAGATTTCAGTAGTAGAACCTTAGCCATGTGAGCACCAACCCCCTTGACTACTGACCGGACCCCTCCCTCCTAACCATCAATTATAGAAATAAACATTCTCCATCTCCCCCCTCACCAGCTACGGTTAAAATACATGCGCATCCAGATGTGCATATCTTATACATAAGCGAGCGGAAGGAACCACCACCCCGCCAACGCGCGCACCCATCAGAAACTCAAGCGACTGGTCACGCATGTAGGAACCAAACTGGACCACAAGAGTCTTCTCTGCACACGGATTTTATTGCGGTATACGACGAGCTCAAACTATCTCCAAATTTGACTCTCATCCATCAAATTCTCATTCTGGTGTTGTCGCATCTTGATCTCATCTTAACTGGATCAACGAGGGATAATTTTCCTTTGTTTCATGATTTCTATGGTCTGGTACAGTGTACGTTCTCGATTTGAAGAAGCTGATCAGCAAATTTTTTCTTGGAATATTTGGCTACCAGCATGTAGGAAAACGGAATCTCCCTTCTCATCATCTATTCTTTTCAAAATCTCACAGCTATGAGGTTGAATTAGACTTCATCATATTTCTTTCATGTGTCCTCATATTGATTTGAAGTGATACAGCCAGGCTGCGAAGTACTGCACTGGATATATTCATTCTCTTGTCGTTGGATGAAATTATTCTGCTGATTACCCTTTTTAATGACCATATTCAGTTTGGTCAAAGTGTTATGTTCAGAATTTGAGTCATCAAATCTTGTGAAATTTCATCGTAATCAACCACGTAAATCGTAATGAACCAATGAATGCTCCTCCTAAATTCTACGGGAGTGACGATTTGGAAAATAACGGTGTTTGAGCTGCTCGTTGGCCCAGCTGTCCTGTTCAGAGAAATAACCAAGAACATAGTTTCGTGAACCCCTAAGATAAATCACTGTGAAATGGCCTAGCCACTTGAACGACATCAGGCTTAGAAGAAACAGCGGTATACAGAGTGGATGAACTCTGAATTCGGAGCGTTTTTGCGACAGAAATAACTAATACCGCCATATATCGCACTCACCCCGGCACATACAGAGCTATGCGGAGACATATGGATATAGCCTACTTCATCTGCTGATTTTTCAACAGCTTAAAACTCCTCGTGAACGCAGGATAGACGCAAAATGTCAGGAGATCATTTGGAGAAAGTTTGCTACACGAGCAACATTCTTCAACGTTTCAGATGTTATCATTGAGTGCTACAGGGACTAGCCACTTGGGACACCTTTAAACCATCGCAAAAAATCATCGAGCTGTGTATGTTTTCCGAGTAGATCCTGCGGAACGCGGATAGTTTTCAACAAACAACATGCCTTCGTTTTGATCACCTTGTATCCTCAACGAAGTTTCGCCTCAAATGCATTTTCTTCACAATATCCGACAAATCCTTGCTCGTGATTCCCGTTCTTACGATTGAGAATCGTTGAAATCAGTTGATCTTCCTTTGAATGAGTTATCTAGCTACTCCATGTTGGTCGCTAGTAACAAATCACTTTTTTTCGTCGCTCGTCCAGAACTTTCAGCATCGCGTTCCAGACATGTTCAGACCGATAATCCCTAACGTTGATGAAATTTCGGTTGCGTTGTTTTCAATTCTCCAGCCAACAGACATAAAAAAAGTTTTTGACACTATTTGACTTTTTCACTGTTGTCACAAAACGGTGTGTGAGTTGAAAGCGGTGATCAGAATGTCGAGACTTGACAAAATAACATCAGCAAGAATGGCCGGGACGAACCTTGTCCGTTGAAACGAATGACGTTTTGAGTTGCTGACTTGACGATTTTCCTAATTTTTTCTGTGGTTCCTGGAGCATAGTTCCCAACAGTCACCACCTATCAAATTTCGATTATAATCTCAACAAAACTAGTTGAATAATATTGATGACATAGATTTGGCGAATAAATACTGAAGCTGTTCAACATAGAATTTGAAATAGTTCGAAGTCCTCCGTTGCAAACGTTCTTTTCCTTCACAAGCTTGATCCCTTGATTTTTCTTAACGTCAAAAATGTATGAATTCTTCTGTTCGTCTGTCTGGCAATCAGCAGAATATCCAAAGGATCCAAACTCGGTTTAAGATTTCAAAGCTTTCGGCTGAGTTTGGTCGCTGTTGATCGCTGAGAAAGTGAACGAAATAACGGTATAGCCACAATAACAATCTGCGTATCGATTCAGAATTTTTCTGGTTCAGGATAAAAACAAGGAAATCGGCTTTCTCAAGCGTTCTTCTCGGACCATTTCCATGCGAACGTTCTATTCTGGATTTTGATTTTAGCAGACTGGAGAGCACTCCAGGGAATCCAATCAAACCCGTCGATCGCCCTTTCATGGACTTTAACTAGGTTGTGAACAAATACAGTTCCCGAGTCATAGTCATGAACCAGCCCGAAAAACAACAATGGATTCTTACCGATTTCTCGCGGTATTTTGGTTATTTCATACGACGTTCTAATATAAACAGACTGCGCATTGTACAGTTCCAGAGAATAATCTGCAATGCTTATATTGCGGGTGAGCTAGTACTGTGTTTTATTGGGTGATGATTTGGCAGTGGAACAGAGGGAAATTCGTTCGTAACGATTTTGGGTGATTCAATCCGGTATTCTACACTCCATTTAATAAGATATTGGAAAATTATGCACAGTGATTTTTTTGAACCCCGCTGCCAATCGTGATAAAACTTGATTGCATTGGCACTTCCATCAAGCATCGTACCTCCTGAAACAAGAAGGTCACTCAGATCAGGTGTTTTTGCAAAGCCGGTGACATCTGAGCCCTTTGTGAATTCGTGCTCTTGGATGTATCAGACAAGCTCACGACTTCGGAACGTGGTTTGAAGCAAACTACTCGCGAGCAGAAATGAGTAAAAAAAGAACGACCGACGAAACGACATCGACTACACATACCGCATCGGCTCTGTGCATTGTTGGCCCCAGAAGGTACGCCGCAGACCACCTCACGGTTCAAGCTCTTCGAAAAGTCACACGAGCCGATGACGATTCTTCCGTTAGTGAGACGCTGGGGAGCATGATATGTGCTCGAAGTAACGAGGAATGAATAAGCATTTATCTGGAATGGGAGAAATGCACCAAGCAAAATTGCACTGACACTATGCGATGGTGGGGCCATAACCTTCGTGGGCAGACTTCTCGTAGTTGCAAAGTTTCGTAGTTATCCCTTTGCATTCATGCCATTTCGAAGCAAAGAGCTGTTATTGTCCAAACCTTCCGTATCCACAATCTCTCGTAGCCACAACATCGTGGTAACGACTTTCTGGTACTGCAGTTTCCCGGTAGACAGTTCTGCTCGTAGAAAAACTCGTAATTAAATAACCCATTTCATTTTGAACAACTCACGGGTATTCTGGAACTACCCCAGTACTCGTAATCCAAGAACACCATTAACACTTTACCACCCAAACTACGAAACTTCTCGTAACTGGACGAAGATTGCATTGTTCTGCCTGTCCGAAGCTTAACGTGCTTCAATAATGTGAAGGAATACCGTATCTCAAAGCGAATGTGTGTCTGAATCGAAAACCAAATGCGAATCTCGTGGCTGAAAAAGTTTTCCCTGTTATCTCCGTGGCGCTCTCTGAATTGAAATTCAGCATAATCGAAAACTGATGTTTTCGGGCATTACAGTGGAATTCGGTGTTGACATGATGCTTTTAGGCTGCATCTGCTTTTTTTGCAGACATATATGTATACGGACAACAAAAAATTTCAGGTTCTCATGGATGCCAACGATGAAGTGCACATTGTCTGGAAAAACGTGACTCGATTTGTCATCTAGAAAACTCAATATCACCAGGAGGGAACAAATTTTCGAAAGTGGATGAGCAGACAATTTTCTCACTGACCAGTTCGAAGTTACCGATATTTGAGCCGTTGGCGTGGGACTGGGATTTTGCTTGTTATGGTCACGGTGATGTTGATAATGGTAAAAGAATTTTGACATATTCTTATTCCTGTTTCGATCAGAAAATATTTCGTAGGACTCATCAATGGACTAGACTTCGATAAACTGACGGGATCGCAGCGCATCTGGAATAGCTCGTGCTTTTGCAGAGCAATCTTCCCAGAAGTATGGTGATGACCATCACGTGGTTCTTCTACCTCTGCTTTCGGAACGGGGTATAAAGAACGGCACGCCTATGTCGCGATTGTTGTTCGCACGTGAGGGTGACAATGAGGTCTATGAAAATCTGATATCTAATGAAAATCATTGCATTGTAGGTGGACTACATAAAATCTACGGTTGTTCTGCTACTGGCGTATCAAGAGATCCAACACCTGATAAAGTATGTCAAAATGTTTTGAAATCCTTCTCACGTAGTGAAGCGATCCATGGAGTAATGAGAGCCAAGTTGATGCAGACTTTTGGTGGTCAAGATATCATTGATCTCATTCAGATCGCAGATAGGCTTTTCGACAGATCACGATGGCTTCACAGATCACGATCCTTCTGATCACGATGGCTTTTAATGTATACAGTAGTTCACAAAAACAACAAGTCTGGTGCGCAGTGGAACTCACGGTATAATTATCGATTTATGTGTTATCCCTTTGGAAGACCCGATTTATGTTTGTGGTTGCTGAGCTAACCAGCCATATGACATTTGTGATATCCTATGAGTGTTTCAAAACAGGCTATAAGAAGGATATATGTACTGTCGAATTTACTTTCTGTGCACGGGGATTCGACATTTTCAACACGAATGGCGTAAGTATGGATCGTAGTCTATAGTGAGTACGGCTCTAGAAAACTATTTATGGGCAACCTATCGAATAATTATATTCTGTAAGCAGACTATTTGATGGAAGACGTTGAGATTTGGTAAACAATGATGAGTGTTTTTGTGCAGCAAGATGCCACAGCTCACACATTCTTTCAAAGCCTGCGTTCGTAAAGAGAAGTTGAGTGTGGGTTCATCGGAGAACTGGTGTGGCTGTGTAGAGTTCTGAAATGAATAAAACAGCAGTTAAACAAAACGGATTGATCATCAGATCCGACAATGAAGTTGGATGGTGTGGATTCAGCCAAAGCACCGGCAACGAAGCAACATCAGGCGGGAAGCATTGCGCCACATCGACTTCAGGCCCACTGCAAATGAAAAAGTAAATGGAATCAGAAGCTATGGAACACCACCTGCGATATCACAACATAATCAGCACTTTCTTCGAACAATTCACTATTCGTCGAACCGTAAGGATTCTGTTTACAGGGAATCAAAGAGAGCACTTGACTTTTTTTTTTCTTTTGCAGACACGGAGTGTAATTTCTGACCAAGTATTTCTACTGCCACTACTGCTCCCTTTGTTTGACGGAGAGCCAACAAGTGCTTTCATGATCGAATTATGCCGGCGAGACACAAAACATGTGTACGAATTGTTTTTCATGAATTTTGACAGATCCATGTGGATCCAGCTGCATTTTCGATTCGCTGATCTCGAGAAAGGAATCCTAGATTGCAACGGTTCGATAACGAAAGATTGGCTAGCATTCCAATTTTTTGATGAACGTGCGTGCCAGAAAGTGGAGTGTGTGCGTTTGCATGATTCAAGAGTTAAACCACTGATCCTCAAAAAATGAATAACACCGCAATTATTTACAGGACTCCAGAACTGTGGGAACCAATTTTATGTGCGATGCAACTTCAAACGTTCCGTACGCTGGTTCTGTCCTGTGTGCTCTAACTCAGATCCCTTGGCCAGATATGCAACCGGATATTTGGTGTGAGATGTTGTGAGAATTAATAATCGAACGATCCTCGCTTTTGAGCAAGGCAGTATGAAAGCACGCACCGAACATTTGTATACGCATGTACTTGTTGATTCATGCCGGTGATATCCGAAGAGATGGCGTTATGACAGCGATACTCCATGATCATGATTGCATTCAGCAGAATTCGGTATTTGGAGAAAATTGATTCTTCGAAACAGTTGAAGGTTGTTCGACGATGACTGCAACGCCTACCATACTTGGAGCAGTGGCAATTTGTGACAAACTGTCTTGACTGAGAAACGTCCATCGCTGTTTTGAAATTCAAAACATTAAAATTCAAAGGTAATGCCAATTATTGCTCCAAAACTAACGCAATAAAGTCAATCGAAACTTCAACTCACTCCGTTCAATGATGGACTTGAGCGACATTCTCCAGGTTCAGTTGAAAAGCTAGGTGGAATCCAAGATAACAACAAATATCAGGAAAGACGATGATGGGTAGTTACTAAAACGCGGAAGTGAATCTTTGATGGAAGCTGCAAATGTCCAGGACAGAAAACGAGTGGCAGCAGCGACGCGATCTCACCCTTATAAACTCCTTGTGTTACAGCTGAATAAAAAAGTGGAAGAGTACAAGCTAATCGATATTGATCCGGAGAGGGAGGAAAGATGACGTCCTAAACTGCGACCCTCAATAATCTCCGTTTATAAAGCAGGAAAGTTTTGAGGAAGTTGAAATTGGAAGCAGAAATTTTGAAAAACTGCATTTGTTCATCATGCTCAGCTCCGCCATTGAAACGCTTTGGGATCCGCTTCGCTTCATCATGTCTGTATCAGGTTTATAGGTTCACCGATACGTAGCTCTCGTGGAAGAGAGAAAGAAAGAGAGAGAAAGAGAAAAGGTCTTGACCTAATTCCAGCCACTGGCTTGCACGGCTGGCATTTTCCGAAACGTCAAATTTCAGTCGGACTTCTGCGCGTCTCGTATTCGGTTATTTTGTCCAATACTGGAAGTCCAAACGCGGTATGCTCAGAGTTTTTAAAGTTTTTGTGATTGTGTCTCCATTTGTTTTCTGTGTGCAGGAAGAGAATTCGTCCAGATAACGGACCTTAGATCTGGAAACACTTTTGGGAAGGTAAGTTGACGGTTTTCAATATCAAATTACGCTATCCACTATTCACTTCTTTTTTTCACTTTCATTACACTTCTGGCATGAAGATTTTTCCAGAAAATCGTCTTTCATTTGTAACGGGAGAGTGCCATTTCAAACTGAGCGACGAATTGCGCTATGGTGGCCGTTTCGAATAAACTTGCTCGCCAAGATAAATTTTTAGTATGGAAGATAATTTGACACCAATTGATGATAATTTGTCCATCTCGGATTGTAAGTCGTATAGTAATTTTGATTTGAACTGTAGACTGCATAGCGGAGCAACTTCACCTGATTGTATGTACTGTAACTATTGTTTACGAAATATTTATGTTGTTATTTGTGTTTTTGTAGAAATGCCTACCAAAAGCACTCACCTTTTACAAGTACTCAAGTCTGTGTCTCGAGCAACATCGCCGATCCCGACTCCGAATCCAGGTCAAAACGTTTCAAAGGATCCGCTTCGATCAGCTGCTGACCAGCGTCGAACGTCGACTCTGCACATCGCCAATGATTTGACGAATCAGCGAGTTCCTCCTGCGATTTCGAACAATCTGAACGGTGAAGACAATGTATCCACAATGCGTCTAACTGCCCCCGGGCCAAAGCCTGCCGGAAATGCTTGTTCATCACTCCGCGCCGCTGAAACCGGAAACCAACTTACGGATCCGGAGGTCGAAATCCAGTTCGTTCTGGAATTCATCGGTAAATTGAAACGTCTAACAGAGAAAGCAGAGGAGAATCGACTGGTAGTCATGGCGTTGGTGAGTAATGTGGCTTAACCTTCAGAAAAGTGTTAGTGATTTATCACTTTTCCAGTCTCCAAATTCATTATTGATGGCGATTTAAATATACTTTTGCACTTTTTTAATTGTTGCTCTCCTGTTTTGTAGATGCGCACCATAAAACCGAACACTTGGAAAAAGCGGGATCTTGGCAACAATGCGTCCAAAATTTGGGAACAGGGCTTGTCGACCATAACCTTATGAAATTTGTGAACGCCGAGGTGATCAAAGCTGGATTCCGATGTCATTATGCCATGTGCAGTGACGTTGTCCTGAGTGGCGAAGATGGTCGCAGGGGTATCATTCAGCACATGTTTGGCGCTCATCACTTGACACAGACGTGTGATTGGGTGAGTGATTCATCAGTTTCGAAATTTTAATTTGACAAAGAAAATGATGGTCTACTGATTTTTTTTGTGTTTCAGATCCAGGAGAAAGCTCGTAGTCATATCAACATACAGCAAGCTGGCGTCACGATCGACATGGTGTATGGTGCTTTGAAAGTTCGACAGGATCAGACGGGAGGTAAGGTGATGCAGTTGGAGACCACAACCGAAGCGACCGCCGCTGCCGTCCAAATCCATCACTGCTACTAGATGCAGAATCATCGCAGGACGTTAGCTCATTGACATAAGAGGACCCTTTTATTGCTGGCGTTCTCGTGATCGGGAACGACCTTATTCATCCTCGATTGCCAGATATGCAATCCAATGTTCTCAAACCAGTTTCGTTATCTTTAATATCCGATGGCATGAAACCTGTTTACTTTTTTCTGAAGTTCATCAATAATCACCTCCCAATAGATGAACTGATTTTTTCGGAAAACCGCTTGTTATGCTCAAATGAATGAGTTTTGTGCAGATTAAGAACATAAAAGGACGAAACAACATCGCAACTTAAACTGATCACGTTTTTGCAGGTGCAATGGATTATTTGTCTAAGGAGAACAGCAAAAAATGGCGATGCAATCATTCAATCAGAAGTTTCTTCAGTCACACTGAAGCACTCAGGATCATGAACAAACCAGTGCAAACTGGATGAGAAATGGGGCATGATGGCCGATTTTTCGCTCTCATTGCTTCCGAATAGTTCATGACTACCCCACAGTTTCTATAACCGTTCAGCTGTGAAAAATGGTGCGGTTTCGGTCTGTTCTTGTGTGTTATGTGAGCAGTTATCGTTTTGGATATGGGGTCGCTGTTGTTCGTCAGCAGTATTCTGAGCTGCAAGCTCAACCGAAATACTCAATCAAAGATTTATGACATGTCGGTTGGAAGGTGATGTAAGTTGGCTGATGGAAAATGTGAGCCGAGAAATGAATGAAAAATGGAGGATTTTCAAGCAAGCAACTGCAGAAGTCATCAGTTTCTATAAAAACTGACACGTCACGGCATGTGAAAAAAAAAATTTGAGATCATTTACAACGTCAGTGTTGGTAGCGTATGTCATTGATACAGGTCTCTTTGCATAACTCTGTACATGACTCTCGACATCCAGATCAACACTTTTTCTATAAAACTGGTAAAATTTACTGAGTTTCAACTCCGGCCTAGTTTCGCTACAATACATATGCAACTTTTTGAGGAAATTCTACTGATAATAAAATCCCATTACTACGGAAGGTCACCCGAAGTTTTCAATCAGTCAAAATTATTTCATCAAATGAATAATAATCGTTTCGATTCCACAATATTTTGCAAGAACTGAATGATCAAAGGGCTTCGGGCATATGACGAAATGACAGGGGGCATGTCTGTTTTCCTCACAGGATCTCCAACCCGTGTATGATCAAATGGATTGGATGTTCGATCAGTGACGCTTCTGGCAGTGATTCTAGTTGCGTTTGATTTGATGTACCTTGCAATTTCATGACGCGGAATATCTGGCTTGAGGCTTGAAGGTGGTGGCAAGATATTGTCATCTGTGTACGAGTAGACCCAGAGACACAAACGCCAGGGTTCTGCACCGATTCATACAAAGTGCGTGTCATTTTGTTACCTCTATTCCGTATGAGAAGCTGCAATCAATACTACCTGCGGTAAAACATACAAGATCACCAGGCTCTCCGGAGCGGTTCATAGTTCTCAAAGGTCGTTTGTAGGCATAAGTTCAAATTCAATCACGGAAAGGTAGCACTTATGTACCGTAATCCCTAAACCTCTATGAAATTTACTTCCTGGTGCAAGCGTTATCACTTCAGCGTGGACGCTCTCAAAACGTCCAAACACAATGGGCGACATTCTGCGCCGGTACCTATGGCGGGTCCTTGAGAATGTAGATGAATCATGGAAAGACATCCCTCAAATGTCGATGGCCATCCTTGTTTAATTGTTTGAGTTCCTGACCTAAAGTGGCAGACAACTCCCGGATCGGAGTCGAAACTGATTGTTTGATCATTTCTGTCTAATCGAAATTTGTATTGCAGTCGTGGCGACAGCTGTCCCTCCGCGATCGCATGCTATTGATTTGGCTGGGTTATCGACCGTATAATCAGAACCTGAGAACGCGTCACCTCATACAGCGACTCATTTGCAAGATTTTTATTAAATAGTGCGCCTTGAACAGGTGGATAATTGACGTATTCACCAGATCTGCGCGTTACTCGGAAATTTGATCTGTATCCCTACTCAACTGTTTCTCAGCTTTTCGAGAGACATGAATTGAGGCGACTTCGTCCACTTGGTTCACGAACTCAATTGAACAAGTAACGTTTTCCGAATTTCGGCTTTCACTGGAGTCAATCTAAAATTCCCTGAAACTCGGACGGAAGAGACCGTATTGTATAAGATATATGTCTCGCTGTAAATTCAAGTAATCAGCGTCAACAAATTTGTAATCTCTCAACATTGCAAACCTACCTGTACAGAACTGCAAATGAATCTCACCTTCACCCCTTTCATTCCATACTGCGTTTTCTAAATCAATGCATGAGATCCGTGGCGACAAAAATGGTCGACTCTTGATTGCATTCAAACGGCAACAGGAGATATGCCAGCATACAATTTTTCATTTTGCAGTCGGAATATATTGTCAAGCTCTCCGGAGAAATGAGTGTGAACTGCTGTGAAGTCACTCGCGAGGAAGCTCTCTCAGCATTCTAAAGCTTCGGATGCGCACACACATCAGGTGACCGAGTGCGAGAAAATCGAGAAAAAGAAAAAACGACCAGCTCATGTATACCTGCCTCAGCCTTTTTTCCTACATTAGAACTCAAAATAAAGGATTCTCTCACTTGAAATCTTTATCACTTGAAAATTCACTCAAATCACCGTCAATTAGCTCTCGTTCTTGCTCTTTTGGTCTCATCGACGTTCGCGATCATCCAACGGTCCAAATTGATACTTTCAGCTCTTTAAAACGAGCTGGACTTTTCCGTTGTTCAAATGTCAATTAGTTGAAATATTCATACGATACGGTGACAACGGAGATCTTGCGATCTTTGCGAAATTCTGAAGATGTGCATGGTTTGACGGAAGAACTTCGAAGTGGCTTTTTATCTCTGGAAATGTGTAATCTGGATGGGAATTTGTTGAAATCAATCATAGCCAAAACAGGCTCGCGGACTACCCTGTTCAGGAAGCACACCAGGAATGGACGTTCTCCGGAAAATCTGGTTATTTTCATGATCATCGTTTTTGTATGTCGATAAAAACTGTTCCAAATTGGAACATCGTGCTTTGTTTACTGTTTACCGCATAGATTTTGTTTCCAGAAAAAAAACTATCGTGACGCACTCGATCTCGCCTGCGACATTCTGTAAGACTCCTCGTAGAACAGTGTGACGTTGCACTCCATATGGATACCTTCTGAACACGTTTGCAAATTGGAATAATGCTACGTGATCTTTAAATTACATATACAATCAGATAATTTCATGTCGACTATCCTACAAGCAACATTTGCTCTTTGCACAATGCCAAGCTTAAACATTGATAATATTTAGTCCTTGGTCCGGTATCCATGAACCAGTTTTGTTCGTCATCTTGCCCGATTGTGAATTCTGGTCTTTGTGCTAAAAATTAGATCCTTGAGAATCCGTGTGCATGGTTAACACAGAGATGGACTCAATCAGCAGACTATTTTTTGGGGGGAGGGGGTGATTTTGGGATCGTTCTGGGAAATCTGCCCTTCACCGGATTCCAAAAGGTACAAGCCGTGATAATTCATTTTTTCACAACACCTGTGCTAGCAGTTCACTGTGAGTCGAGTGCAGCCAGTGATTATCTTGTACGGAAAGCTTGATATTCTCATCTCTCAGCACCGCCCACCCATGATTTTGATTTTGATTTTTACAAAATCATGAAAAACAGCAAATTTCATTGTCCTGTTTTTATTGTGACATCATTCCCGCTGTTATCTGCCGCGTGGCATTGTATTCAAACGGACGCAAACTACCGACTTTCAGAATTTGAGCGCGAAATAAATTCCGCAGATGGCTCTTCTCAGAACAACATAGTAACTGCTTCGTGATTTTCCATAATCTCACTGTTTACGATGAAAATATTGTTTGTTAATTTCTTCAGAACAAATGAGATCAAGCCAACAATCATCTTGAAAGATTTTCAGACTCTGACGATAGAAAATTCGTCACTATGATACTACATTGAGAGTCTCACTCGTGCATCCAGTAATCCGACTTTTCACACAACAGCATCACCTAAAAAGTGGGACACCCGCGGTTCCGATTTTGCTGTCCCACATACATAGGTGTTCCGCATAATAGGTAGACCCCTGAGGGGGACCATTTGTGTTAGAACTCTGGACCCCTGGCTAAACAAAGGAAAACCCCTTAATGTTTGAGGAAACCACACTGATGTACTGTATTTATTCATCTCGAACTACAAAACTGTCCAGATCGAACTGTTTCGAACGTTTGACTCAAGCGATTCGAGACTGAAGTCGCTCTTGTTGAAAACTTTTGCGAAGTTCATACAGCAATTTAGCGTCCAGATCTTTCAGAATTTCGAGCTTTTTTGCCTAAGTGAGTCTATTTTGGTCGTGACTACGCTTTTTAGCGGCAGACATTATTTCAGATACAATTTAAAATGATGAAAACCAGAGTGTCCCACGAAATAGGTTCGTTGCTTAGGCATCGTTCAAGGTCAACTGTCCCACATATACAGGTATCCCACTTAGATCTGTCCCACATAGACAGGTACCCCCTGATGTAATTTGTCAGGATCCAGTCCGGTTCCGTCCCAGGTGTCCCACATACACAGGTGTCCCACACAGACAGTGTCCCATTTTTTAGGTAATGCTGTACCAGAAGTTTTCGGTCCAGTAAATGTATCCTTAGAAAGATTCACAATTTTGTTGCGAAAGCTGCAAAATCGTGAAGTTATCCTGGTCCAGTTCCTCCGATAGAGTATTTGTCCACTAACCAAATGAGTTCTGTCGAGATCGCTAAACTTTTGAACTGGCGTCAGACGCAGAAAGGACGGAAAAGGCTTTGCATGGCAGCATAGACATATTTCTACAAAATTGTGTGTATTCCCACCGGATCAAACTTCCTTACATATTCAAACAGCTTCTACCCGAACATGGTATTGGCTACCATTGCAGATTGGGATCTCATCACATGAACCCGCAGAACACGTATTGGCACGGGTCATCGCCACTATCCATAGAAAAAAAAACCAGTCTTGCCTCTCGAGTGACCGAGTGACCTCGATTGTCTTTGCTTCATCAAGGGTCAGAATCATATGTGGCAACTTCTCCAGAAGGGTTCTCCAAACAGGAGCTAGACCATAAGATATGTTGTCTGAATCTTCTCAGATTAGCAGAACACGGTGCAGCGTTTTTTGTTTCAAAACATTTGTGACGGACCAGTGAAAAATTTATGCCTCATTCATGCCAGCGGAAAATCAAAATTTATTCTTTTTGTTAATGTTCCGTTCTGCTATTCTTTCGTTGACTAGCACCTTGCTCGTTTTTTCCCAAGGTTTTACTCTTTTTGCTTATTCACGATATAGATTCTTATCAAGTTGTTCGAGATCAATCGGAATACGTTTCTTGTTCGCCTTTTTTTCTCGACATAATCTTTCATGATCTTTTTGACAACTCAAAATTTTCAAGCGTTGGTTGCGTTATTTTAACTGAAGCGTATCCGCATTATACTGAAGCTAAGTGTTCATTGCGTCACAAATCACTGAAGAATCAGAATATGTTGACCCAAACAGCCAACGATCTTCAACGAACTTTTTAATCAACAGAGCCCAAAGGGAATTAAGAGAGAATATCGCAATCATTGAATTTGAGAACATAAGAACGGTGAATTTAATTCAATTTATTTTCTCACCGTCCCGTTCAGTTCCTGTATTATCGGTGCTTAATCAGTAACGATAATTGTCGGCACTCGGCTCATGTGTATCTCCGGGATTCCCGGAGAAGAGCCTCCTCCTCTCGATTTGACCAACTTATCTTTCGTTGGAAATGTTGATTTGGCTTGAAACGGTAACCTGGATTTGGATTTGCTCTCCGATGTTTTGGATGAAGATGATGTCAATTGCCAAACTATGATTATCGGCTTAAGAGAAGTCTCACGCAAAATTGTATGCGTATTCTTCTATTTCCATTTGTCATTTTGCGAGACTGATGATAAGTTTAACAAAGGATGACTGTCACCCTGGGAGATATTCCAGTTTCCACACGAATGTAGATCAAGCAAATTCAGAAACGGAGATAGAATACAGTTTTTTCACATTGAGATCAACCCGATTGCTTTTGGCTCACGCGAATCGTTCCTTGCAGTCCAGAAAAACACACGAAAAATGAACCATAGTAAATTGAGCAAACTTTCCGAAACACAACCAATTGTAATGGCCAACTTCTTTATGACAAAAAACAATCCAACAAACTGGCGTTTCTTCTTTCGAATTTTTTATTCGGCGTTGTTTTTCCCGAACAAACTTGCTCAAAACGAGCGAACCACACGCGCAGACCCGTACCTTATCAGCATCAGCGGGAACTGTCGGTGCAATGGTGAAGATACCATTATTGCAGACAAGCTCCTTCCTAAAATCCGAGGCATTTCTGACAACTTCGTCCAGCAAACCGTTCAACTGCTCCGAGCCACGCTGCAAAACAAGAAGGACTATTACAAAACTACCAAAGAGCAGTTCGAGATCAACAACGCGAAGAGGATCGGGGCAAGAAAAAAAGCCGAACTATATAGAATCGAAACATACATAAACCTTTCTGCTCAGCCTTTAACTCTTTCTTAAGGTTCTTTCAAAAGAGAAGCGAACTGAGAGAGGTTTCGGATGCATTTTCATTGGACTGAAAAATGATTTTACGCGTTTGATGCTTAGCAAGACGAAATAAAAACTTCATATAAACAACAGGATGATTTACCTCAGTTTCAAAAACGTGAATTTATTCGAAGCAGATTTAAACTTGTCAGTTAGATTAACACTAAGGCACGGTTCGGGTAAATCACCTACTGTGACCGTGTCGAAGTCTGCTGTAGGCTCACCTTCAAAAGACATGACAGATGGTCTTAAATAATTATTTACACACGACCTCATTCCTCCAGTATTCCGTCATGGGGTCATATCTTAAGCATCCATACTCAGTCATATCACAGAAACGGCGTGCGTCAGAGAAAATAAGTGTAGTAAATTCTCCAGAATTATAAAAACAGTTGGAGTTATTCGGCTTTCCAAGATGACGGACAGTCATTGGGTGAGAAAAGGCTGCTGCCCTTGCGGCAGATCCGGAGAGTTGCTGGTTTTCAGTGTGTACTGAGAGTGGCACTTTGAAGTGAGGGCTCTGCCCTCCGCTGAACAAAGCAGATAAAAACCTGTTGACGGGACGTTTCGGGGCACTCACAACAGAACGGCTATATGCGGGTTGGTCCGAAGCCTTTATCAGTAGGGCTAAGTGTACGGTAAAAACGACTCCTATGATAAATGTGGATCACAATCTGAGGATGATGCCGCAAATTGTGCCAGAAATGTCAGGATCATTCACTCACTCGACCTTTTGATGTGTTGTGTTCCAATTTACACTGAATCAGAGGACTAAAGTAATCCGGAGAGTTCTCAAAGTAAGTCAAAATATTCTTCCTGCACTGTTTGCTCGAATGGGTTTGCTGGTCATTCAATCGCAGCGCGGTCCACCATAATATCAAGACTCGATATGAAGTGGTCATGTGAAAGCTCGATTGACGTATGTGTTGGTCCCCAGTCCTACTGAATCTCATTCTATCCAAGTATGTCATCCTAAAGTTGGCTTGGTGATAATCCGTAGAGTTCAATCCCACTGACTGTGATTGTCGCGTGGTGCGCAATACAGGAAAATCATTGTTGGGGACAATTTTTGGTCATACTCATGAGTGAGCCTCACGGGACGTTCAAACAAGGCTTGAGTCTGAATTAGCGCTTCTCCTGGTTCGGTTTTTTCAGTTAAGTGCATTAGCTGTCAGTGTGCGCTGGTCGGATATATGAATAGTTCTTTGAATCGTTCCATAAGACCTACAACGATTTTTTATTCAATTTCAGACACACCCACAGTTACACGAATTTGGAACGCAATGAATGGCGGAGGAAACGTCAAACTCTTTTGCTTTAAGTTATTTAAATTGACATCAAAATCGGCTTTTTGGGTTTTTGCAGACGCAAGATCGATTGAAACTCACACAGTTTGATCATAATTTGGAACTCATGTGCAAAACACAGCAGCTGACAACCTTACGTCAGGAACCACCCGGCGTAATCGTGAGTTAACGTTTACTGACCCCTTTGAATACACTCAGATAGGATGATCGATCTCCCGTTGACCATTGCAAATCTCATCCGCAAACAGCACATCGTTGCTTTCTAAGGCCGTTGAACTGGAACGTTCGTTCAGCATGGAACATTCAACTGCTGCAGATCTCATCAGCATTCAGCACTTCGTCGCAGTCTCGGTCCAAGAAACTAAAAGTATGATGTCTGTGAACTAGCAGTCCGTCGCTAGCACAAGCGCAGTGACGCTGTCGAAAGGATGTACTTAGAGCTTTTTCATTCCGTGGGATTTTCAGGGCCTTTGGCTGTGCCGGTGCCCATTCCTCGAACGTTGCTATGGTGTCCTTGAGTAGCAGGTCGAGCTTGAATCACAAACACCTGTAGTCAAGATAACAGATGACTGTTCAATATCTGAGGTTAGATTTTGAAAGACTGGCTCATAACTCCTGAACTTTGGCGCCAAAAAACTGCTGACATTATTTTGTGAGGTGCTATTTGACGTAATCCAGACGCTGCGTTTGCCTGGTTTCAAACACACTTTCGACTGACACAGTCGATCTCCCGTTGATGAGGATCAGCTGACACTGGCCGGCGTCAGCAGAATCATAATGCCTCGAGACTGGACCTCCGTACTTATTTCTTCCATAAGACTCAATCGAATTCAGTTAACCTGCATCGTATTGTTTATCTAGAACAGACAGCAAATTTAACCACGGTAACTACGCAATTAATCCCCCCACCCCGTTTATCTAGAGCTCATATATGGTGAGGGTTCCCGTTGATTCGATACACATTGAGAACAGTGTATACATTGCAGTTCTTGTGAGCCCTGATCGGCCATCCAGTCAGTCAGTTGAAAGCGCAGTTTTGACGACTGACTTAACAGCTGATTCAGTCCAATTCAGTACCGTGACGAAGCTTCGAGCAGGACCAGATTTTGAAAGAAGGACTCTAAGCAAAGAACCGAAGAATGGGTCGTGACTGAAGAAGTGCCTCGACTTCCGCAGATCTTCAAGCCCTAGGTTATGTCACAGGGTTAGAAATCGACCATACTTGTTTGACAATAGTCATTTTTACATATCTACGGACCCTAAGGCACAAGAAACGAGAGTGTCGCGTAATAGTATTAGTATAAACTTTTCGTTTTCTCAAACAGCCGTAGCCAGTGGTTTTGTGGCAAAAAAAATATGGAACAGGAGATCCCGGATCAGAGGCTTTGCGTGGATAACAACTGGAAGAGGAACCCAGTATTTCGATCGATTTTGTGAATTAAGAAACAGCCGGCGTCAATCAAAACCCATACTCCATACATGAAACTGTGGTCAAAAAACATCAAACCGCAAAATTTCCTGCCTTCGAGAGCAGATCCTAATAAACAGATGACTCGAGAGCAACTTGATATGACGACACCAATGCCACTCTTAATTTCAGATCAAACGATGTTATGCCCGGTAGATCGATTAGGCGAACAGATTGCTCCCGAAAACAGGTTCTCATTGTCTTCATTACCCACCAACCAAACGACTGCTCTCTTAATCCTCGCACCGCAGTACCTTTCAGGTTGCACGAATACAATTCTGGTCGGCTATTTAGGTCATTCCATTGTCTGCTCCACCAACGCGCTGTGCTTAAGGGCCAAGTATCGGGATTGTTGTTGGTTGAGGTGATATCCACAATCAGCAGAATACATGTGGTTTTCTCTGTCACACATACTTTAGCATGTTCTACAATCAAACAGCATATCGCATAATTCCCGTTGGTCATATTCTTTCTGACCATATGCACCTCTAGAAACCTGAATTTCAGCACTGATTCAAATCGGCAAACGTACTCTAGTCATCACCAGAATTCTGGACGATCACTGGGTGCGGATATACGAATATCACACACAGATGACATCAAATACGAGAAGATGCGATCGTGATGACTGGTACCCCGGGGTGATTCTGTTGTTGCCTCGAGAAAAGCTACATCACCATGAGCATTAGACGAGTGGAAATAATTGGTTGTGATGGAATACTGCAGAGCAAGGAAGCGAGCCTTCATGATAGAGCATGAGAGGACATACGAAGTTACAGAACCGGGATATTGTGGCGGTGCGTCACACAGTAGACTGACTGTCAGCCATAAAAACTGAAGAAAAATGAAACTCAAAAAAACTCAAGAAAAGCTTGCGCTGCGTCCACCAGTCGTGGGTGGTCAACGGGGCTGTATGTCAAGGTCGTTGGATAGCGAACTTTGTCAGCCAGAGCAGCGTCACTCGCGTGCTGTACGCAGGTAAAAACGGATCGTTCCTAACAAATGTGGTGAATTTATGATGTTTCACCTCGGGAAAAGCGGACCGTCGAGTTCTAGAAGAAATAAACCAAATTCCTTGATGCTAACTTGATGAATGGAAATGCGTCACGCTGAAATTTTAATTTTAAAGTTATACTAGTATCTCTAAAATACATTTAAGATCGAGCGAATCTGGCCTCATCCACTCACGCTGAAGCAGCAAGTGCATGCAAGTGAAGAGCGGTCTAGCAAAAAGGCAGTCAAATGGGCCTCTCGATTCTCTAAATAAGAATCCACCAGCTGAACAGGGAATTTCCAACCAGGTCTGGTCGATGGGCATGTAACGCTAGACGGAGAGATAGGCCCAGCCGAGCCGTTCAATAACTTAACTACGAGCTTTGGGGCGTACACTACCTTTTATAGATCCTTGCTATCTAACCAGTTAAGTAAAGAAGGCAAATCCGCCCCATAGTGGCTAGGTCAGCCGAAAGGCGCGAGGCGTTCGCCTGAAATTACAAGCCGCGAGGCGAAAAATTCAGGATCCTGAAATTCTGAGGCCAGCCGTTTAGGGAATTACCTTGAATCCTGGAACGTTAGGATTTGTTTATTCTCGAAAATTGAAAATTACCGAAACGTGGTGCCAGTGACGTATAGTCAAGAAGCTACAGTATACATTGAATTTTTGCAGTTTGTACCAGCGTTAGCCCTGCGCTTATTACTATTGCACAGTATACATACCGGGGTTGACGCAATCATTCACTTTAAGAATTTCTCGATTGCAAATGTGTTCTTGTTTGTTTCTATTCCGCCGAAAGTCCATGGCGGCTTTTAACGAGAGTAGAAAGCGTAAAAAATTTGAGGAATGATCATGAGGACACGGACTATGCTGAACGTTACGCAGAGATCGACCGTGATCGCTCGCAAGAATGTGCGGAGACTGGATCATTGCCAACAACATCTGAAAGAGAAACCAGCTCCATAGATTTTTTCTCTAAAAGCAAATTTCGGTTCAGGTTCCCATACCGTTTCGGGATTTTAGGTTATCTCCTGAAATCCTAAGGAACCTGGAATTTTTAGGCGACTGCCTTTTAGGCGGTGAAAGAACTAGGGAGGTTTTTAGGGAGGCACAAAGATTTTAGGCTAGGTTCATTACAGTTAAGGACCATCCGTACCTTAATCTAGCCAAAATATATCTCAGCCTACGGCTAGATCATACAACTGTGTCGGTCCCATCGGCTGGCTGGAACAATGCGGAGGCTACTTGAGGTTGAGGTTTGTTATCATCCCACAGGAGGAGCCGGCACCATCGAGGGTGGCCGGGTCTGATTCGAGTTTTTGACCGCCTATGCTGCTGATTTAATCCCTAGAAGAAAGTGATCGTTTGGGGGAGATTTGCGGATGGGCTGGACAAAAAGAATGACCTTGGACCACCACGAGAGGGTTCAAATGTACCTTAGTGGCAATTTGTTTCAATTTTCGTTTTTGAGTGAACCAGATTGTGAATTCGACTTGATGTGCTGGGATCATGAGGGACCCACCTGAGAAACAAAAAAGAGAGTTGACGAGTTCATTGACTTTTCCTCAGGTATGACTCACCTCTATGAAAGAAGATCCCTTCGAAACGGCAAAAAAATTCAAAAGGAATTCAGTCTCCACGTAAGTCTGAGCGTATTGATCATCCAGAAAGTTGTTGGGACGCAAATCGTCCTGGAAAGTACAGAACCAAACTTACCAGACTTTGTCAATCATTTTTGGATGCAGTGAGTCTGAAGAAGTGAGAGCTTGCCGAATTCTGTGAGTCGGTCACTTATCAATTGTCGGAATGCAAAAACCTTGAAACTGCAATAATAAAAGTCCCCGCCTGGTTGTATTCGGTCTTCTTCGAACTTCACACATTTCCAAACGAGATCAAAATAATTGCACGGATTATAACGAGTCGGCTCTCACCCAGTTTTCCCATAATTCAAACTCACGGACGAGAAGATTTTGTATTCTGCCTTGAGGATGCATGCCCTCAGCAATGCACTGCACCTGCGAAACTGACCATGTTTTTTCCGGAGGCTTTTCTCTCACTGACCTTCAGTGTGACCGCTATTACATACTATTTCTTGGAGACTGGTGAATAGCGGTAAAAGCCTTTAGGCTTGATCCCGAGGTTAGTTTTGCCAATACTTATCTT
>JAQIWT010000251.1:0-25971 GCA_034696485.1 Isohypsibius dastychi | reverse complement strand
AACTTTTTGGCGGAGACGTATTGTCACGACCACGAATAAAGTCAGCTATTGAAAGAATGAAGGTCCCCCCCCCCCCCGAGGGGGGGGGGACAAAAACTACATACAGATCAGTCAACTAATAATCAATACATAGTGAATTAAGTGAATTTCTACAGTGCAGCACTCACGTTCATTTTTCTTGCTATCCCGTAAATCCTTATCAGCACCTCCTGCTGTTTCCGGTTGTACATCATCACTTTCTACTGCGATTGCCTCCTCGTCTTCCACGACTTCCTCACTGTTTGCGATCGGCGGCTCAACCATTCCACTTTTACTTTTGGAAATTTTGGTCGGCAGTTCCTGATGTTTTTGATTATATACCTTAGGTGGACGCGCTTTACCCTTCCCTTTTTTTTTATAATCCGACCAATCATCATCATTATCCACTTTAGCCTTGATTTCATCTTTCACGTTCAGCTTAGCATCAGATTTCTTCGAGCGTTTCTTGTCAGTCTTCACGGCATCCTCTGCCTTTTTTGGCTGCTGCTGAGGTTGTTTGGACTTCGTCGGACCAAAGGCGGAAGTTGCCGTTATCAAAGTATTCTCCTCTTTATCCTCCGATGTGGAAATTATCCTCGAGGCCAAACCCCTAATAAGGTTGACTCCATCCCCAGCTTCCGGATATTCATCATGTTCTGCTTCTCCTTCCGCCTCATCATCTTCGACATCCAAAGCCACATCTTCCTCATCGCCGGCATCTCCGGACACCGATTGGTCAACCTCCGAGGTTTCACTTTGTTCGACATGATTCTGAACGGAAGCTTCGTCAATTTTGAACAATATGCCAAAACCCATAATCATCGTCAAAGCCGGGAAGAAATTCTTCTTGCCGCGAATCATGAAACTTCCCGTCCCCAAATACTCTCCAGTCGGGGCGGTCTTGCTGACCTGATGGCTATAAACCCACCAGGCCTTCGCCGGAACCTTGGCTTCCCAGGCATTGCTGTAACTGATGGCCATAACTCCGGCTTCATTCAGCGTCTTCGGTGGCGGCGGTCCTCCAGTATGGTTTTTCACAATAACACTGCTGGCTCCATGAAGATCAGCATGCACGTAGAAGTCCTGGGCCTTCATATACCGTTTGACCAACATTTCATTCTGTATGGCATCACGACCTCCAATAACCAGAAGATTGTCCGAGCTGATGAACCAGAAGAATTTCTCAAACCATTGAATTTTTCGGGCTTTAGTGATGCTTCCGATAATGGCAACATCTTTCAACGCTTGTTTTGTTTTCCGTTCGGCATTTTTCAATGCTAGGGCAGATGCTTCAATCGTTTTGTTCTCTTTCGAAGCTGCCTGTTTCTTGACAGTGTGGAGCTGAAAAAAAAACCAAATAAAATTCTTCATAATTCTCGAAATAAGAAAAAAAATCGTACTCTGGTAATATTCTGGAAAGCGGATTGGTTCAGCAAAATCTCTACTCTGATGACGTCTTCCAAATCGTTTTCATCGTCCGACTCTTCCAATTTGTTATCAAGTGCAACAGTGACAGTATTACGCGCAATATCAGCTTTGACAACTCGTTCAGCGACATCATCACCGCGTTCCCGCCGACGCTCCAGCATTTCCGCCACATCCGGCCATGATAACTCAGCAGCCATCAGCGTCCTCATATAAACAATAATCCTATCCACCAACTAAAAAACACTACCGTATACCTGCGAATGGCAAGAGCAAGAGAAACCAACTCACATCAACGTTATTTTCAATCAGCCTTGCTTGAAGTTTCTCTTTTTCTTGCGTTGAACGAAGTGTCAGCAGTCGTCGTTCGTGATCTTTCTGCACATTCTCCAACTTTTTCAAGGCTTGCTTTTGCTGATCCAAAATATTCATGTCCAACTTTTGACTTTCCAACTTTGAGTAAAATTCGTCAACTGCAACAAGAAACGTCGGCTTTTCCACCAGCGGCTTATCCTTAAGTTGGAGAAAGAGGTAGGGATGGAATTCGTCGTAGACTTTGCATTCTTCTTTTGCATCACCATTCAGCTGAAAAACAATATTCTATTGAGGCTATGGGTGATAAATTCAAGGACACTGACCTTTTCTTCGACTCGATACGTGATGTATCCCTGTGAAAGCTTCTCAGCGGCGTCTCTGTACAAATTATCAGCGATCTGGAGAGCTTGAAGAATCTTTGGAATTATTCCCTCCAGATCCGACTCCTTGCCAACTTTCTGGTTTCCTGCTAGGCCGACCAAAAGCAAAGCATGCTCTACCAGCGCGGATCCGTAAAACAGTTTGGCATTCAAGATTTTTTTCAGCTGCTCTTTCGACTGGATAGAACTAAAAATGTCCCGAAGCTGCTTTTCATCAGGAGGAGGAATCCACTTTTTCGCCAGGTCCAACGGATATTTCTCGTGAACTGCAAATCTGACATCCGTATCCTGGTCTGTTCGAGGTCGAAGAATATTCAGCACGTTATATTCAAAATCCGTCAGAATCAGATTTCCACGATCATACAGCTCCACCAACACGTGGTAAGATGCTTCTCGACTTCCGAACTGCATGTCGATGATTCGATCCACTCCCAGTTGACGAACACTTTCTAAACGACGATTCCTTATGTGTTTTCGGAGTTTCATCGCGAACCCGGAAGGGGAGTTGTTCTTGGGCCATTCAAATTCAGTGGTGTGGAATCGGATTCCGGACTCGACCAGTAAAACAACCTTCGTGTCCGGTTGGGTGAATTTGAAGAGATATACTTTGTGATCCACATCGTATACCTAAAACCATACAACTCTAGATATTCCAGAACCGAGACAAATTAATAACTTACGTTCGTCACACGAAGGCCGATCAGTTCCTGGAGTTCACGCACACCAGCGACGATGTCGACATTTGTGAACCGAGCTTTCATTTTCAAATATCAGCAAGTGGCAAAATACTATCGCAAGACGTCGGGTAAAGTAAGAGTTTCCGCTTTTCCAGAAATCCAAGAGGAGGGCTTGTGTTGGTTGGCTGGGAAGTTGTAGCCTAGTTCACCCCCCCCCCCCATTCCAGGCTTGGACGAGTGGTCTGGCGTAATGTTGTGGTTTTTCCGCCACGGCGCCACGTAAGAAAATAAGCAGATTTCTTTTACAAATGATTATTTCTTTCTGAATTAATGGCTCAGCATCTACTGTCTCATGCATTTATTTGATCTGTTTTAGCTCGTATCGTAATCACACAGTTATGGCTTGGCTTCAAGGACTTGCGGGTAAAGCGGAAACTTTCCTGAATCGGATTGACCAAACGGCTGCTGAGATAGCTGCATCACCTGTTTCCGAGGGATCTCTGCCTGGCTCCAAATCTTCATCACGACGTTCCACCTTGGCTGAAGGTGCCTCGCACAGGAGAACTGGTTCATATACTTCATCAGCATCGGAGAATCCTGCCGAGGCAAATCGAGCAGTAGAAAAGTGGAACGATTTTGAACCATCGTTTCGTTCTTCAATTCGACGAAGTGCAAGCCACCAGGACGTCGAATCTTCTGCTGCTCACGGTCGACTGACTTTTAAGGTTAAAGATACTAGGGAAAACGATGAGTTGGATCATCTTAATGGAGATGAGGAAGCCATGGATTTTCTGGAGAGGAAGTCACGTTCGTCCAGTGGCTCCCAGGATATAAAGTTTTCTGAAGTGGCGGAAAACGATGAGGGAGAAGCTAACGGTATGTCGTTTTTTTTTCATCTTCAAAAATTATTTTTGTTTATCTATTTTTTATAGAATCTATCCCAGTTCGCGCGGTTGAAAGTGTTCCCGGCCTTCGAGAAACAATTTATCGGGAAAATCAGCTGCTAAAGAATGAACTGCAGACTTTGCGACGGGATGCCAGTATGGCTCTTTCACGTGCCAAACGAGCTGAACAAGGTAACACCATAACGCAACAGCACTTTACGAGATGTCTATGGACTTTTATTGGAACATAGATTTGCAAAAGCTTATGAATCAGAATTTAACGGAGCGCAGAAAGACGTCGGAGGAGAATACTGCAAAGGAAAGAGATTTTATGACTGCCTTGAAAGCGAAAGATTCTCAGATTGCAGTTCTGCGCGTGAATGTAGAGGAAGTGGAAACGAAACTTCAAGGTCTGCAGATGCAACTTACCCTGTCTGAGAAAAGATCTCCTGTGTAAGCTCTTGATCGATTTGCTTTCTTCCAGAGTCGATGCTTGGAATTTGTTTTCTGTTACAGATCAGAAACGGGGTCCATGCCACCGCGTTATATGGACGAAGAAGTCGACATTCTGCAGCGCCGGATAGCTGAGCTCGAGGAGTCTGTCGTTCGTGAAAGAGACCACACTGCTTCAGTACAGGTAGAAATATGAGTTCGCCAACAAAATATCAATCTTAACCGAATAAACTTTTTGTTTCAGAATCAGCTAGCACTGAAACTGAAGTCGGCTGAAGACAAGGCATCTGAGCTGTCATCATCCTTATTTACTGCCGAAACCGCCTTATCAAAGGAAAAAGGTCAGAACGTTTATTGCGTTTGTTGCCACAGCTGTTGTTTACATTCTTCGATTTCAGATTCAAGGGAGACAGTTCAGAAAGAACTGGCTTCTCTAGCCTTGGAGAGAGCTTCGATCAGCCAAGAGTTCACCGATTACAAACAAAAAGCGCTGACCATATTGCAGGTAAGGGAGTTGGTGCTGAACAAGTTCAGTTCTCCGTCTTGACTTTTGTTTGTTTTCCGAAGTCCAAGGATGATCTGATTAAAACTCTCAAATCTTCGGATGGTGAAGTAAACGAAGAAGTGGCGGCGTTGGAGTTGGCGGAAGCAAGTGGCGAAAGAGATATGCTGCGAGGAGAGGTCGCCACCCTCCAATCTCGTCTTGACCAATATAGCAAAACAAACAACGAGAAGGACGTCGCTCATCGCCAAGATATCACTCGGTTAAAAGATGAGAATGAAGAAATACGAAAGTTGGAAATCGGCTTAAGAAGAGTGATTGCCGAACTGGAGAGTTCCCTCCAGTCGCAGACCGATGAGCTTAGTTTTGTACTGAGTGAATCAACACGGAAAGAACAAATCCTGCATAACAAGATAAAAGAACGTGAAAGTGACCTTTCTCGTCTTCGGCAACAAATGTTGACCAGAACCGAATCTCGCCCATCGGAGGACGAACTGGAATCTCGGATGCGGGTTCTCACCGAGAGTCTCATTCAGAAGCAGACAAGAATTGAAACTCTGATGACAGAAAAGAATTCTCTTGTAGCGCAAATGGAGAGTTTGGAAAGCAGGTTAACGGAAGCAGGTCGAAGAGTTAATCAAGAGGCACGGATCGACATGGGTCCATCGCTGAAGAACGTGAACCACTCGAAGAGTTATTCCTCGTTTCTTGTGAACAATTTCCCGGACAACGAAGTGACCAGGAAGTTTAAAATGGTGTACTCTACTGTTGATAAATTTAGTTTTCGCATGGGCACATTTTTGCGTCGGTATCCACTGGCTCGCCTCATGGTTGTCGGATACATGTTTTTGTTACATTTCTGGGTGTTAATTGTCCTTCTGACTTACACCCCCGAAATGCATGTTTCTGATAAGCCCATTAGCGGATGATTATGAGAGAAATAACTAGTCCAAAATAAAGTTTACATCCCCACACTCAACAGGAAGGAATGTTATTTCTAGAAAATTAACTCGTCATACCCAGGGGGGGGGGTACTGGTTCAGTAAAGTGAAGCGTAGCCACTGCCCAGCATACGGTGCCATAAGGGGTACACCGTACCGTCGTGAGTGACGACGTCCGTTGTCCTAAATACGAGTTTTTCTGTCTTCTTCGGTCGTGAGGTGTTATATCAGGAAGAGGCATCAATGCACTTGGACTTCTTGATGATCGTCACTGCTTTAATTCTGAAGTTCAACTTTCCTCGTTGCTGCACCGTATCAGAAGTTCGATATGCGGAAAATATGTGTGTTTTGCCATTGCTTTCTGTTTTTTCTAACGATTGCTGCTGAAGAACCGAGCATTCCGGAATATGGTAAGGACGATGTCCAGATTACATAAACCGTAAATTTTTTAACTTGTCTTGTTTCAGATCTTGCTGTGGGAAACGAAACCCTAGCTCTCATCAGGCTCAAAGTGAAAAATGAGACTGGGGATGCTGGACCGGATGACGAAGAACCAACAATAATAAGGCTGAGAATAAAGAATGAGACAAACCTTGCGGAAAAACTTCGGGAGAGTTCTGATGATACTATTGTGCGAATCAAGATCCTTAACGAGACTAATGGAGACGATGTCGAGGACGAGGATTCAAATGGATGGTCAGTTTGGGGCCCCTGGAGCACCTGTACCAAAAAATGTGGAGGAGGACAGCAATTCCAGATCAGAACATGCACGCTTCTGGAATGTAAAGGCTCAACTTCGAGAATGCAGATTTGTAATACCCAGCCATGCTTAGGTAAGTAACAATCAGACGCCAGAAATCCATGAAATGTCATGTTTTGTTATTGTTTTGTTCTACTTGGCAAACAATTCCGGAAACTATTGCTTTGCTACTTTTTTCCCTTGCTTTTGAGTTTTGACGGTTAACTGATAATGTTTCTAATTTTAGAGCGACTCAGTTCTTGCAACAGGCAGTGCAGTGGTGATACGGACTGTGGTCAAAATTACAAATGTTGTACTTCCGACGGATGTAACAGCGTCTGCGTAGCTGGATCTGGTACTTACTCGCTTAGATTTGCAAAAATTCATGCAGTCACTTCATATTTCTGTTCTCTAGTTTGTCGTTTTGATACGCAGTCGCCATGTGGTCAGGTTACATGCCGGAAAGGATTCGAATGTATTGGCTGGACTCCGAGCAACTGTGGTCTAAAATCCTGTGCCACAATTCCAAAGTGTGTCTGTCCGGTTGTCTGTGCTTCCGGCCAGTACCGAGTTGATCAACTAACTGGACTTCAACTCTGCGAATGTTCGAATCCAACAGTTTATCCACAGAACAGTGATATTCCGAATTCTGTGCATGGTCCACCAACTGCCCCCTTCAACCAGGCTCCTTCTCCAGCTCTTCAAATACCATATCAAGTAGTCCGGCCAGAACCATCGATTGTTCCCGCTTACGTCCAGGTTCCAGTAGCACCGGCTTCTCTAAATTCTCTAGCCGGAAGTAATCCCCAGCCGGCATACGCACCGCTACCTTTATGGAACATGTTGCAGCCCAACCAGCAACATAGTAATGCGTCTCTTTCACGGTCACCAGGAAATTCTCACCCAGCTCACCCGTATGATCCAGTAGCAATGTTGAAGTACCGAAAGGAACATGAGGTTGACTACAACGACTACGGTGAGGTGCACAATGCAATCGGCTAGCAGAATTTGCTCCAGTGATTGATCCGGTGCATCAGTATCCTAGTTTGACGCTGCGTGGTAACCTCCAGTATTGATATCCTTCTAAAATATTTTTCTGGTCAGCATGGCTGCCACTGGTTTTTTCTGAATCAACTTTGCGTGTTTGAGTTCTAAATCCCTTTTGCACTGATGTAGATTATTTTTCAGCTCAACTGATTTGTGTAGATCTGCGCTTTTTTTCTGTTCGGCAAGAGTATTGGTAAAGAAGGCAACGAACGAGACTGGAAAGGTCATCAAGGTATCCGCTTTACTTCTTATTGTAATCGGTAAGCAACACAACTTGTAAATCTGTACATGTGCACAAGAGATGCCAGCGAAAAACAGATCGATCGTGAAAAAAGTGCATTGTTCAACACCCGTTAAAAATCGCAAGTTAAAAATTCAAACAAGAAAATTAGGCCAACAAGCGTTCATAAAAAACATCTGGTCAAAAGGTTCGTTCAGTTATGGCGGTTTTGAGCAAATCGATCATCCATCACGTCCTTATCCACTTCCTCTGCTTCACAAATCCGTGATGGGATAACTGTAGATGTGGCCATTACGAATGGAGGACAGAGTTTGTGAGTAATGATTCTCCAGAATCGGCTCGGGATTCGGCAGAGCGTAATAGAGTTTTTTCCAAAATAATTTCTCGCCCCACTGAAGACAAGGATTCGACTTGAGCGCCAGCCTCAAATCCACATCCAAATCCTTGGTCTGAATATCACCCAGCAAAACGATGATAATTTTGTTTTTCTTGTCCTTAAAGACTTGCTGATGCGCCGTCTTGAAATCCAATTTCGACCACTCGCGTTTCAAATAATTCTCCGACAGCACCAAAATTGTTCGTTTACTCAGCTGGACTCCCTGAATGATGGACTCTGGAGTGCGCATTCCCAATGGGTGATCGCGATAATGCAGAAACAATTTATATTTGGGCGACCCGAATTCCAAACGGGGAGCCAGTTCCCCGAGGACCAAGTGCTCATCGAGATCACTGTAGCTTATGAAAGCATCACATATTTTCTCATATCCATAGTCGCTTTCCTCGTCTTCTTCGATTGGAGATGCGCAAAGTCGTAAATGGAATCTCGAATAAAGCCGGACTTGGATTTCATAACGGTAGCGCAGTACAACAGCTACCACCAGCAACACCACAAAACACACACAACCGAGAATGATTCCGATGACAGTCATGAGATGGTCCGAGCTTTCGCTATAGACAGGGTCCCTCACTTGAGACAGTTCTTCGGCGGATGAACATCTTTCAGCAGGGTTCTTCATATCTCGTAACAAAGCTGGGTACTGAGTCCGGTCATAGCAATGCATGTGTTGAAGGTCAGCAATTCGTGATGAATGCTTAAGAAGCCAGTCGGTCAGGATCTTTTCCCGGTCGTCGCCACACCAGCATTCCCACATGTTATTGGCCAAGTAGAGCTGCACTAAATTATGGATCGGCTGAAGCGGCAGAGTAATCAGCGTATCCAGTTGGTTACCAGCCAGATTGAGGACTTTCAGCTTGGTTAGTTGAGCGAATGTATTAGGATTGATCGAATGGATGTCATTCCATGACAGGTCGAGAATCTCCACGGACCCCAGCGGCGCAAACTCGTATCCCCGAAGGATGGTAATTTGGTTATGGTGGAGGTGAAGTACTTTGAGATTCGATAAGCCGTTGAAAGTGTGATTATCGATTCGCTGGATTTGGCTGTTATTCAGATACAGCGCCGACATCCGGCTTCGCCCGATGAGAGCATGTTCGGGCAACATTGGCAAGACATTTCCGTCCATGTAGACGTCGGTTGAGTCCATCGGCAACATGACCGGCACGGTATCCAATTGTTGAGTACTGCAGTCCACAATGTTCTTCTCCCACTTGAGGTCATGGTAGCAGGTGCAGTTGGTCGGGCAAGTCATCTTACAATCACAGGCACCGAAATCACAGCAGGGGCATGTCGAAAAACATTGTTCAACATAGGGACAAAGGAAGGCTTCATCCGGAACTTGGACCAAACGCCGGGTGTTCTTGGTGCGCATTTCCCGACATTCCAGCTGATCCAGATCGGCTATGCGAGGATACCAACGGAGAAAGTTGTTGCTGTTAACCTGGAAAAAAAGAATCCAGTTAAATAACGAATATTTCCATCGAGGGGTCAACGATCATCATTAAAGGGTGATGTTATTGCTACGCCATGCTTCCGGTTCACGCAAGTTGCTTTCAATTACGAAAAAATGTGATTACATCGTTCCCCATTAGCGGAAACGAGAAAGCTCTCTCATGCGTACATGGTTAGTCAATTTACCTTTTTCATGTAGACCATTTGACAGTCACAAAGAAACGGATTGCCTCCAATGTGGAACTCCGGAAGCTGATCGCTCGCTTCAACTGGACTAATTCGCAGTGCGTAATCATCAAGAGATTCCAGTCGATTTCTCCTCAGATTGACAGAGTGCAAACGTGTCTTTTGAGTAAAGACATACCGGTCGATGGTATCAATGCGATTATCCGCCAAGTTGATGAATTGCAAGGAAGCTGGAAGGTCTTTGGAACCGAGTCGGGTCAGCTGATTGTTGGACAAATCCAGATGACGCAATTGAAGAAGCTCCGGGCTAGTTGCGGCGGATGATTCGGAAGTTAATTGCGAGATTGAATTGGAATGAGCATCTAAATGAAGTAATGAGCGCGGCAAATCGGACAGACGTAATTCGTGAATTTGATTGTTGGACACATTGAGTCGAACAATATTGGATAGTTTATTCAGCAATCCAGTGGACAAAGACCGAAGTAAATTTCCGTCCAGCTGCAGCTCCTCCAAGCGTAATAAAGGCTTTTCGATGACATTTTCCGGCACATCGGTCAGGTCATTGTTGGATAGGATCAGCATCTTGAGATTCGGCTTGTTGGCGAACGTTTCTGGTTCCAAGACTTTCAAACGATTCTCGGAGAGGTCAAGAACTTGCAGATCCGTGAGATGACGCAGTAAGCTCGGGTGGATGGTTTGAATTTGAGTTCGGCAAATATTCAAGACCTGGAAAAATCATTAAAATCATCAGAGAAAGTGCTTTTAATTTAATTGCTTTCACGAACCTGGAGTGAACGGACAGGGATGAAAACGGTGGGATCCAACTGCTGGAGGGGATTGTTGCACAAGTCCAAAGTCGTCAGTTTTTTCGAATCCAACAGGGTGGCTTGCGATAAGGACTTTAATTGATTTGTGCTCAGATTTAGATGACTCAGGGCAAATAGGCCATCCAGGGCTTCGTCTTCCAGACTGGGGAGTAGATTCTGACTCAAGTCAAGCATTTCAAGTTTGTGTTGGTAGGTGAAAGCTTGTGGTTCAATCCATTCAATCCGGTTTTGTTGGAGATGAAGTCGATTTAAATTAACCAGATTACGGAGCACGGGTCGATCCAAGTGGGTCAATTGATTCTGGGATACATCCAGCACTTGAAGTTGGAGACAGTTGCGCAGAAGGTTCCCATTGATCCAGTCGTTGGTCAAGTCATTCTGACTCAAGTTCAAATGACGAAGATTGCTCAACATGGCGAAAGCCTGGAATGAAAAATTAAATTACTTGAACACGCAACTCTACAATTTCCGTGTCGAATTAAGGCTTACATTAACCGGGAGGGATTTGATTTTATTCCCAGTCAACAACAGTCTCTCAAGTCGGCCCTGTTTTTGCCACATTCCATCGGAAATGGTCTCGAGCTTATTCCAGGAGAGGTCCAAGTCAGTAAGGGATTCAAGCCGAGTGAAAGCATCATCACTAATGCTGTCGAGTTTGTTCCGGGCCATCGACAAGACGCGTACTTGACCAAATCTTTCGCTCATGTCCTTGTCCAATGTCCGGATAGCGTTCCCGTCCAAAAATACGGCCTCAAGGCTGGCCAAGCAGCCGGCACTTGTTCCAAGATGAGCCAAATTACCGATGGCGTTATCTTGCAAATGCAGAAATTTGAGCTGCTTTAAACCGCATAGTTCATTCTCGGGCAAGCGTTGGATGTTTGAGCGGTGTAAATCAAGAGTTTCCAAGCGTTCAAGACGCCGTAACGCGCCTTCCTCAACTTGCAGATGGCTGGCTGATGTGCGCGTCGAAATAGTTAAACTCTTGAGGTTCTTCAAACCTGTAAATATACATAATAAATCAGCTAATCCCAACTGAATCCAACCAGTCTGATTTGTTAATTTAAATCTAATATAAACCAATATCGCTTCATAAAAAATGACTCACCGGAAAATGCGTCTTTGGGGACTTTAGTGAAAGCACAATCAACGAGAGATAATTTCTCCAGATCAGTCAGGTGAGTAAAAGCTCCTTCCAGGAGTTTGCTATCCAAATGCCGGGCATCACACTGGATAATTAGGCCTTGCGTGAAATTCGGCTGGATCGCCCGGAAATCCGACCAGAGTCCAATAGATAACAAGCCACATTCGACATAGACGCCATTTCGCAAGGTTGTCTGACAGTGGCATTCTTCCGGACAGGCGTAAGGATAATCAACGCGAGCCGACTGCCCATTTACGGCCAAACATGCTGATAACAACATGCAAATGACAATATTAAATCCAGATGCGCTGCTCTTGCCCATCATCTTCATCTCGTTCAAGGGACGAATTAATCTTCCTCAAAAATGATCGTGTCCGTTCATGTGGCACGAAGATGAAATTCCTTGACTGACCAGCGGTCACGACAGAAGCGACATCATCAACACCTTCCTTCCCTGAGATAAATATAAATTCGACGTCCTCGTCAAATCACTCGCGATGAGAATGGAGCCTGCAATGATTAAGATTAATTATCATTCGTGATTGGAAGATTAAGGGCACATAAGAAATAAATTAATTATGGCGTGCAAACAACACGATGTCTGACAGAATGGCACAAAATTAAACCAGAGACAGCCTAAAGACACTGATAACATCTCGCAAAATCAGCACTTGATTGATTTCAACATTTTCCTCTTATTTACCACAGCAGCTTTCCTTAAAAGAATATTAACCTCATTTTGTAAACAATGGCACTGCTAATAGGTGACCTTTCCATAAATTGATAGCGCGGAAGAGAAAAGATGACATATTCAAGAAAATACTGCCCGTTGTCATTTAGTCAGAAGTTTATGAGATGAAAGTGGCGGAAAGTAATAAAGCGGTCTTATTTGACCGCTCCCCAGCCGAGCTTATTCCGATAATAAAAGGCCGTAAAAACTGACAGAAACACGGCCATCAAGCTTGTTTGAGTCGAGAGATAAAACGAGGAGACTTGCCCTGTTTTCACTTGGAAATTGAACTTTCACATTGCCTCCGAACACTTTATGCAAGACAGTTTTATTATCCGGCAGTGGCTGACTGAAGATTGATAATCAAGTAATTATCTCAAGTAGCCCGTATTGACTTTTCTGCGCAAGGGTTCCCTGCGATAAAAACACTCTGCAATCGCGTCGTGAATCACTGGTAATTGTCAAGGAAGCCCGGAAGGACTCGCCAAGGCAATAGCACACGCAGTCCATAAAAACCACCAGCTGGTATCTCATGGATGGAAGGAAAAAAATCATTACTCAGATAACAAGAAATCGACAAAATTCACTTGCCACACTCTCACTTGAAAATGGAATATATCGACAACCACTTGATAGTATAAGCACGACACCTCAATGTTCGGGCCGCGTTTCATCCAGGCAGGAAAAATAAATGAACAAGCCGAGAAAAGATGCGGTTTGAGAATTGTTGAATTATCCTGTTCAAACAAAAGCGCGCCTTCTCCGAGAGTGTTTCAGTTACAGAAGCCCCGGCAGGCAAATTACTCCATGGAGCAAGTCAAACGGACAAATCAGTGGCCTTTTGATACAAGTATGAAATACCATGCTTAACCCAGATGAACTGATATCGTGGATGGGAAAATTACTTTGTGGGAAGCAGGAGGAAATAAATGCGGCGGCTGGAAACCACTATCAAATAAATCCCCAAATGTCAAATCCATTTTAAGGGAACAAAAAAGTGGCAAGGATAACAAAGCAGATGGAGCCCAGATTCTTATATTAAAAGTGAATGCTGGTAACATGGCATGCTAACCAGACCTTAACTGGATACCAAACATACTACTTAATCGATCTCAGTTCCACATCCGTTTATTCCATCTCCCTGATTCCTTTCTCTTCCCACCTCCTTCCCTATTTTAGCCGCCCAACTTCCGCATGCGTCAATAAAGGCGCAAAAAATTGTTTGGCCTCTAAACACTGATGGTCTTCGGTGATCAAATAAAGCACATCCAACTCGGCAGAAAAAAGAGTGGGATCATCCTGACAAACAATTTAAACTTGGCGTAAATATTTTCCGGTTCTTCAAATACTGTGCACATGAAATTTGTAACGTAAACACAAGCTCTGAATAAATCTGATTAAACTGAAAAATATTTTTTGATTCTAGCTTTCACTCAGTTTTTTCCAAATTCATTTCACAACGAAGCTCTTTAAAATAAAAAAGCAAACTCTTTCAACTAATATTCAAATCGAAAGAATGGTCAGGAATATTCCTCTGCCTACCATGGAAAAATAATATTGGGATTTGACGGGAAACGTACAATGACAGTTAAGTCCCATTTGACTGCCAACTATTCCCACATCCATCTTTTTTGTGTCCATTGCTCCTGTGAATCCATCATACTGCACATCCGGCGGCGCGTCACAAAATGTTCAATTGCATCGACTTCTTTCAACCAGCTCTCCCCAAAAGCATAAATTTGTAAAATCAGACAGATCCACAAGGGCTAAGTAATTACAAAATCCCGTCAGAAATATGACCGCTTGCAAGAGATTCCACAGATTTCGATAATCAATTCAAACGAAAGAAATGTCACTTATAATATTCCCGCAAGATGCACATGGGCTACTTTCGCAAATCCTCAAAGAAGCAGCAACAAATATCGCACATGAAAATGAGAACTACTTGACTGAGAAAATGATCATGGCCAGTAGCGGCGATCGCTTCTTGCTTGTCGGACAAACTCGGTGGAATGTATTTCGCTGTTTGCTCGATCGCAAGTGGTCGATCGGCGATAGCGCAGTTAATTATCCAACCCTCTGGCCGTTTCTGTCGAGCCCTTCTTTTCAACCCTTTGTCCAAAATTATGACCAAGAAAGACAGGCATTCTGTCTGTATGTCAAGCAGAAATATGTTCACCTTCATTCAAACATATCTCCACCAAAACAATATTTCGGTAGTTTTTTTTCAAGCTTGATTATAACTACAAATCATCAAATTAGGTGCATTCAATTAGGCTGTGCCAATCAAGTCTTGATTTACTCGTTCACAAAAACCTTTGCGTGTCAGATGTTTACTGGTCAGTTAATTGATATCCGTGTTTATAAAGGCCAGTTATCCTTTCGATTTCGCTTGGCGTCGTCTTTATAGCCCGGCTTAATAATCGGACAATGGGGGCAGTTTGAAAACTGGTCATATGGTAGCCAGTCTGAAAACTCGTTTATCCGTCCTTTCTTTTCAACGGAGCAAGGTGTACACCAAAGTCTTGATAGAAATAGAAATCAAGACAAGGAAAGGGCTGGTCGCGTCAACCATCCGAGAGCTCATTTCCTTCTAACCCCCGCAACAATACCAATCCCTCCCACACCGTCAAGGTGTTATCCCCTGAATACACAATGCAATCAACCTGAAGAACGCAGAAAGACACACGGTATTCTTCATTCACTCGCTGGACACGGACGGCCAAAACGGTAGCCCTAGGTCATTTTTCTGCCCTCGTCTCTCTCCACATCCAACCTTCCTTCTTTTCCGCGCCGTCACTTTTGTTCGCTGCTCCACATTATTAGCAAAATAAACAGGCTTAATAATATATTCCACAACATTGCCATCAATGCATTTATTTGATGCCAATAATTGAGCATTCTTCACCTACCCGAAATAAATGATCCCCTCCGTTCCCGCGATTCTATAAAAAATTGGGTGAACCATTCCAGCCTAGATAAATTCTATGGCTTCTAATTTTTCTGCTCCATAAGGTCGTAATCCAGACTGAAGAAGAATCAGGCAAGCTTGGATGATCCACTATCAAAAATCGTCGTTTATCCCAGTGAAATGTTATTAGAGCAAAATTGTCATTTACAATCATATTATACGCCTTCGTTCTTTCTTTACGGAATACTACGCAGTCAGATATTTACTCGGAGGGAAAGCACCAACGTTTCCGGCTGCGCATCTGGTGTTCAAAGTTAAAAATCCATATTGACCCATCTGACAGATGTGGGAGGAGGAGGCTGGAATATGCTTCCGCAATTCATAGAAAGCCCTACAAGATCTGCTTCCACCATCAAGCTATACGAATTACATTTTGCCGGCTAATGCAATGAGCTTTTGACCTCTTTCCGCCAGAATCCCAGCTTAGCTACTCCGGTATTTTGATATGGAATGACTAGAAAGCTTCTCAGGGAATGCGAGTAAAAAGGGCAAAGCTTTATGTTACCAAAGAAATATTTTGAGGCCAGTTTTTCAATAAACTTGGTCAGGGTGAGACGCGAAACAAAAAGATTAAACCTTGAGCGAGTACGAGCCATTCGACAAAAGAAACAATTTTGTTTTCATCATCGATTACGATGAATTATAAACCGTGCTTGTAAAAGGTGCTTATTCAACCCATATTACTGTCGCACACGTGTTTATTATGATCCTCCTTTTCAGCAAACTCTTGACCTCAAAAAGACCACGATGGAAACATAGAAAAAATAATAATAACGGCGTTGGTTCTCTCTCGTTCTGTTGGCTCTTCAAACAATAAAAATTCACATCTTGTAATTATTTGACTCAACAGACCGCCTCGATGATAATAATATATGAATTTCTGATGGAGAACTAAACGTTGGGTGACCAGGTCAGAGGTACGATTTGTTCATGAGAAGATTCTTGGCAGAGATCTGAGCGATCATCATTATTAATTACCGACCCTCTCGAAGAAAGATCCAGTGACAGATTGTACCATTAATTTATCGCGAATTTTCAGCCGTTTGCGAAGAAACATTAAAAAACCATTATCAAGCTGAGCAGAAGCTACATATTAATAAGAAAAGCTTGTCAACACGTTCAAGCATCACGTTACATGATTATGTCTCAAGCTCTTCACAATCAAACGGCAAGACATTACATTGTGCGTTCAGCGAACAAAATGGTCCGTGAAAGATCGAATTATATTGAGAATTTTAGAATGGTAGAAATGGTCGTTTGACTAAACCCATTTAGTATTTTGCAGAGCTCACAAGAAATTAGCCTCAAACTTGTCAAACTGCTAAAAAAGGAGAGCAATGCACAAGCATGCAGACGTAGTCACAGATTTTGTTTCAAGTAAATATTTGCAGCAACTTATCTGGCAGTTGAAAGAGATACATATCACATACGGAAATATCTGCAGGCGCTGCTTCCCGATTTGAATTACGATACCAATGAGAAGTTTCACATCGTCAACTGCAGGTCCTTATAGCTCCCCGCGGACTCTTAGTTATGCCATTTCTACTATTACATCCAGTCCAACTATATCTCTTTAGATACAGCCTGATTACAGTGTCACAATCTAGTCAATATTCCACAAATCCGAAAATATCATCGCCCGAAAACATTCCCTAAATATGGATTTGCGTGATTCAAAACAATGTCAAATCAATATCCTTTAATTGGCCGCTCTCTGCTTTTATTTTCGTCGCAACTTCATTCTACTCGAGAAATCTCAATGAAATCTCTAAACTGTATATTACCCCCAAAAATGCCGGCATATTTTCCCACTCTTTAAAATGCACCGCTGTGCATCATAGACAAGAAGAAGAAATATGTAAATGGTTTTACAGTGTACACTTTGACCACCTATCCCTTAGAGCTAAAATGTCGTGGGAAGCGGGGGAAGATCGCGCTTATATATATATATCCGACCAAAAGGTGCATACCAAAGTCGGATGTATCGATGCATTTGTGATGAGAAAATCTATTTTGCCCATAGTCTTTTCAATAAGGTAAATGACAGCAAATACACTTATTCCATCCACTTTCACGCCGCATACCCAGATTCCAGCTTTAATGTCCACAATGGGGTCAAGAGGGATATATGCCCTATAATATTTTAAAAGATGGATTACGACTTTCTTACGATGATGCATGGTTAAATTATGCAAGTTCTCACGATGAGTCACGCTAAAGAATTCAACGAGTGACATGAAAAATACGGAAAAATTATACCATTATGATAACGTGACAGAACATCTTCGGTAATTAAGAGCACCGTGCAAAAATCTGTTGTCGAACACAAACGGCTAATTGGGAACAGATGTCTGCTAACGATAAAATGCTTCGCCGCGTTCGAAATGGAGCTTGTGCGAAGTGAACGCATTTTCACACTTTTGAATGACCGAGTGTTATTTAGATGAATACAAATGTAGAACGGGAGGTATGAACAGTAAACTATGAATATTCACATTTAATACAGGTATATGTTTTGTACGGGTGACTGACACCGTAGGCTCAAGAAGGAAAAAAACTTACGAAAACACGTAAAAAGTGTGCCAGAGCTCAGAACGACTGATGCGATTTCAAATATGCGTTTATACCCTGTAATTATCAAAAACGAACCCGATAAACGAACTATGCTAAAACAAGAATTGAATGGCGGAATCTGCACAAGGCCAGAAAAAAGAAGTTAAACGTGAATAACGTGCGGGTTTGTGGCGAAAATATCTTTGCAAGATGAATCGAGTTTTGCTGCAGTTGGCTTAACTTAACTTTCATAACAAGCAGAAAAAGCAGACAAATAAAAAAGCGACATTCAAAGAGTCGATCGTTCGCTCACAAAAGCCCATTTAGGTAATAAAAACCGAGCAAATGCGATCGTCATGTTATCTATAGAAAACACTAGCAGCATTTTTCTTCAGCAAACAAGGAACCATTCACTCGTGTCCAGACAGCTAAAACTTTCAAGCAAGTATACAAAGTGAGCAAAAACATAAGTTACATAAATTCATTTTCACAAATGCATCTTTCCGCTTTATTTTGGCCCCTAGATAAATTAGCCCAGATAGTCATGAAACAACATTCAAGAGCCAAAAAATAACACACTACCATTCGTAACGAATTAGTTACAGACCATTCGTAGTGGTATTGCAGCAAGGTCCAGCACCACTTGCGAGGTCCTTCACGTTTCTAAAGTCAACACTGGATAATTTCGTCAACGTGTGCTAGCGCAGAATATTTCTGGGCCAAATCAATTGACAGATCGAATATGCTAGCAACGAAATAGCAAAACAAGTTGGGAAAATATGACCAAGAAAAATCTCAGCAAATATGTTCATATTTTGTCGGCCAGTGTCGAAAGCCGACATTCCAAACACTGATTTTGTATCTATTTTAGGAAAATTACAAGTAACCAGACCAGAGGTCAATACAGCTCAGTCATTTCAAGAGAAAAAATGTGTTGATGATCTGATAGAAACGCGGGGGCTTCGGAAACGCGTCAATAAGCTTCTCCATCATATCGGCCAAAATATAACTCGCGATGACATCTTTTGCATTTGACCCTAATTCCACTTAATGCAATCATCAATGCAAAAAGATTACTTGAGCCTTTAGAGTTATCAGCTATTAACCACAACACCCATTTTTTGGCCCAGATTAAAACATATTGAAATTCAAGGGGTCCCAGCTTTTTATCCTCCAATTGGGCTTGTACGAATGCTGCCACCGAAACTGTTCAGAAACAAAGCCAATTTCCCGTACAACCGCCGTTGTATATTCAAACTTTGTACTGATGAAAAGGCTATATGGTGAATATAATAATCCTATGCACCTCTGCATTCGGTCAGCTGTCAGGCAAAAGTCTCATGGGACCAGAAGCAAGGAGAAACAACAACTTGTATAGTCATTTTGATCAAGTTTATCTAAAGCGAAAAGTCAGCTATTCTATACCTACCTGATGTTTTCCAACGCGATTTTCTACCCGGTTGCATTCTTCACTGCCATGCTAAACTCCTCCTGACACATCTTGATTGTTAAGGTATGAGCTTGACCACCGAGCAGGAGAGAAATCAATGACAACATACGACAGATTGTTTCCGCAGCTTTTACTTGATGAATTACTCTAGCTGACCAGCCGGAAGTCTCAGCTATATTTGCTAATCTTTAAACGCTACTCTTTTGCCTGAAAGCCCTCATACCTGCCATTCAGCTCAAGACCGAAATGGAAGCAATTAACCTCCTACAAAAGTCCACAAATAAAAATATCTGATCTATTCAGCTTACCGATGCTGTTGATCTAACCGATTAAATTTTCCAGAATATTTTCTATTTCCCGGAGAAAGGGGCAAATTGATTCCCAGCAAATCATTGACGGCTTGTGCTTTCACACACACTTGAATACATTTATTGAATATCTTCCTGTCATAAATTGGATAGTGACACCCATCGTATGAACTACACCGTCAAGAACATTTGTTGAAGGGGGCGCAGTTCAAAACGGAAGCTGACCGTAGGATGACGAGGTGGGCCGGTTGATGGAGCTTTTGACAAAATGTGTGAAAAGCAAAGTATACGCAATTAACCACATTCTACGGACATTGTCATACAAAGCGTAATCATACTTTGATGACGCCTTTTCATCACTCACGATGAGAAACACCAACAAGTCACGCCATGTTTGTTCGTTTTAGAATGCCCGGAAAATTGTCAAGTTCAAATTTTCAGTGTAGCCAAGAAAACCACACCGACTTCGCTCCGCACTAGGATAACAAACAACGTGCCATATTTTTCTCTTTTTGAAATATTCCTCAACTGATTTTATTTAAAAAAAATCATTTTTTTAACGATGCAAAACCTGGACTTACGAACTCGCTTAAAATACCGTTAAAACGGCGCAGATTTGTCCGCAAAAAGTTCAAGTTACAGAAAGGTACAATTGTACGAATAAGTCACCGAATTCTAGGATCATAGTCCTCAAAGCCCAACCCAATCTGCATTAATCATCATGATTCACTTCATCTCTCACTGTTGTATTAATTAGTCAAACTACAAGTGCCTTTGTCTCTCTCTCACAAAATCATTTTTCCGGCGCTCAGAACACGATATTTGATATGCTCCTAATCCATCCTTATCTAGGGAATGATTCACCAGAAGAGACAGTGAGAACAGCAGCGAAAGGTTAAGGAGACATGACCACGGTCCAGTTAACATGGGATGGACAGCAGCAGCAACGCCAGCTGCTGTTATCATTTCACGGTGTGAGTTCTGCTGTCGCGTACTTCATCTTCATTCATGTATCGGGAAAACACACTTATTCCTAGACAGAAAGCCACAGGAACATCACGCAAAGTTCAAGACCCACTGGAGTAAAATCGATCATAAATTCTCAAGTCACTCCTGGGCAAACATAGTTCTGACCACATCCGGATTAGTTCTGCGAGGTCGAGAAAATATCTCTATCAGTAGCAGATCATATTTCTTATCTTCAAAATCTGACAGTTATCATGTCTCTATAAGTGGCTCCGGCTCACTTCGCTGCAAGGGATTTTTACGGGCGATATTTTCTCACACTAGAAAATAACATGCTTGCAATTCATTTCCGACCTCACTTTCTAATCAGCAAAGTGCCTGACGGAAATGTCGAAAACCGGCTTCAACACTTCGTCGCAAAATATATATTCTAACCATCAATTCACTTTGTTTTCAGTAACTGGTAAAGCAAGTACCCACTGCTACTTGAAGCAACTTCCTCCTCTCGAGAAACTGACTCTTGGCTATCTCTGGTCCTGATTGCTGCTCAATTGAATATATGCTATTAAGCCATCAGAATTAGTTAATCTATATTGGTTCATGAATAATTTGAGGGGAAAGATAAAAACAACCCTTCTTCATTATAACGAGATTTGGCCGAAACGAATTTCACTCTGTCAACAGTATGTTATTCGGACTTACCAAATGGCGACTGTCCAAATGTAACCCGATAGTCTTTGATGATGTAATTTCCTTCCAAATCCAGTAATACAGTTCGCCTTGCGAATGATAGCGAGATGCGCGGAGAATCTGCTAAAGAGAATCGGTCAGTGAACACAATTCAATATTTCTGTCAGCAAGGATGGAAAATAAAGTGAACGGACAGATTGGACGATGCTGTGGCTTTCGTACAAAACAACCGAGTCGAAGCTATTCTTTCTTACATTTAGTGCGAGATCATAACCAACCAATCTCCAGCTCCGCGTTTGGTTTAAATGACATGGCAGTTATAAAGAAATAGAGTCAAAAAATGAACTACTCAAAATGCTCAAGTATACGTTATAAACCTGAAAATTCAGTCAGGCGATTATCGGAGGTTGCTGCAGTCTGAGGTTATTCTGGTAGAAAAATAATCAAAAGAGCTATAAACCATTACGAGAATATCAAATTGCACCTTGAATTTCACTCGGAAGCTGAAGCGAAGCTGGCCAGTCTCAACGTGACCGAATGATTTATAACGCCAATTCCAAACTACGGACCAGCTGCATATCACATCGAGCAAGCTGCTCAGCGGCTATTCGAAGCTAGTTATGAAGTGTGTTAATTACCGCAGACCGATGTTCCGGTATGGCTCAGAAGCCTGACTGAAACTGTGAGGATTCAATGAAGTTTGGTATGTTTTTGTAAGCGCTTGTCCATAAAGCTGCGCAGTAGGGGGCGCTTGGGTGTGGAGATGACCAGTCTCAAAAGAAGACACCCTGGGAATTCAACGGGATAATTGCTTGTCTCGGTTCGAGCAAAATCCATTACTGACCATACTAGGAATGCTTTTCATTTTTTCCCTACAAGTCACCCTCGAAAACAAGATCAGAAATTTGCTTTTTCAAGGGCAAAAATGAATACCAAAAATACAGGTAATTGAAAGTCGTCAGCGCAAAAGCCAACAGTCTTGAAGGATGTTCCTTCTTTGATTTGGGCATCAAAATGTCAAGAAGCCCATAAAATCCGTCAACCGTAAATAAGGATGTGGCAGTACGTCAAAGACCACGTGCGGTGTATGCAGATGTGTCGCGGTGGAGAGAAGGAAGATGAAGTAGAAACGAGAAGTTATTCAACTTCTGGCTCCCGTTCTTGTCAGAATGATGAAGCTGCACGTGGCTCAAGTGGATGCTTGGCCATATCAAAATCAGTTTGATAACCATTTCCTCTCATGGGAAACTGCTACAAGAGCCCATCAGGCTGTCAAAATGACCAGCCGGCAGCTTTTCCCTTTTTCTTCCAGCAATCGAGAAATGTCCTTTTCGTTGTGGTCAACAAATTTAAGTGCGGGATGAAATGGAATAAAAATAACCGCAGGCTGGTTTGCTTTTGGACTATTTGTCATTCCTGACACCTTCTGTCTTCATAAATAGGTACTAGTTGGGACAATTTATCGAGCTGTAATTATAAATTTCAAGGCTTCTTTACCATGCTTTCAGTTGTGGCGAATTCACACGCAAACTGTCGACGTGCGGTTCAACAAAAGTTAACCAAATTTACCGTGCACGCGATTGTAATTAAATTGAATGTAATTAGCGTTTATTATACTTAATATAAATGCCAAATTCCTATAATTCGACGACATCAAATACGACTAAATCACTTCACTACTACGTGTGACTTCAAAAACTTCTACACCACTAGGGTTCTTCGCAAACCTAATTAATGAAATACATACAGATCCAACAGACTTAATATTATCCCATAAACCACGCCTAGCAGTTTCTGTCGGAACCGAATATTCTTCGTAGCAAAGTGCTTAGCAATCAGTCAATTAGAGCATCTTGGAGATGGTACAAGATCTTAAGCACACGACGGTATGTGTCTCCTACATAAAAGCCACTTCATTTAATCCTTTCGTAAAGTTCGAATATCTTTACTGAAGACCCAAAGCACACATTGGTCTTTCGCGGTCAAATCAGAACAATCCATCCGAAACTCCCGGTTTCACTAAAGCTACATATTTTGGACCTCTTATTTACAGACAGTATTCTTACCCAAATTATTACCCAAATCCGAAACCCTTTCTAAAATTTCCAACCTGGCAATCATTCACAGAATTTCTGGATAAAAGAACCACGTGAATCATTGCAACTGCGATAAGAGGGCGATTCCAGCGAGTGGTAATTTCGGGATTGAAACAAGCAGATGGTCACCCCATAACTACTCGCTGCGGTCATCCCGAATCGAAGCCACGGCAATCCTTCATAGTTTCAAGAGCCCCACTTTGTCGTTATTGAATCGGTAGCCAGTTAGCTGCTGAACAGGCTTGCAAATCCCCTAAACAACCCTAATCTTATTCTCAACCCATTTGCGGCAAAAAGGCTCAACTTTCCTGTTCGTCCCTTCAGTCGGGTGAAATGAGCTCTTCAGTTATTCGTCGTGCATGCTAAATTCACTAACAAAATAATTCGCACTGAATATATCAGGCTACCATAATTGCTCACATTCTCAATGGGTGATCCGATTCTGCCGGCTGGTCAGCTCAACTCGCCGCATTGGTCTGGCTTCCTGGTCCCTCAATCACAAATACTGACAGGATCATATGAACGCAATTTGCGCCGGACGGCAATCGAATTATCATTGAAACGTGCAAAACAGCCGGATGAAATTTCAGGTGCCATGTATTTCTAGCTAACAAAATATTGATTACAAATGAAACATTTCTTGCAACTTCCCATGCAATTAATTCTGTTTTCCAATCACAAAAGGCCATTCACTAAACATCTTTATAAAATTCAGCTCGTTTGCCTTTTGAGGAAAAGCACGCTGGAGAAGAATTATAAGTGACCAGTGACTGCTTTCCAAACCACGAAACTTGACGGCAAAAGGAATTATGCCAAGTTGCAGAAGACCCATCCATCATCCAAAAGTCTCTTTTGAAATGGCAACATTTAACTTTAACCAACCGAAGAGTATCAAGCAAAGAAGGCAGAGTATCAAACGGCAATACAATGAAATGCCCAGCTGAGTAATCGGAAAAGGTTAAATTTAAATTCTCTTCAATGTCAGGCGTTGGGAACAAGCGATAAATATCGAAATCAATTTTCAAACCATAAACCTGGAAAAATAACCCTGCTCGTATCTTATTACTCCTCAATCGCTAGGGAGAATATTCGACCAAAGATGATATGCCGGACATGCCAAAGGGGGGTCGTAAATTCTGCATTCTTTCGGAAGCATAATGAGCAATAAAAATGGTCCGAAATGGGTACCGAGCCATCCGGACATCTTTTACAAATTCTTAACGAGCTGGGTACTTAGTTTTTGGTTTCGCCGATAAAATACCTGCCGTAGCGGGATTAATTTGCCCACAGATATCAATGGGATGTAAAGATGAGCTCATGGCGTGGAATGTCAAGGAGGTACGTATACACCGTCGTAAAGAAGAACAGATTTGAATTACCGGCGGACAGGTATTGTCTAAAGAACAAGACATATTGCGGGATTACGACCAGAATTTATTCAGCATTCAACACGAAAAAAGGCGCCGTCTCATTACACAACAGGACTGCAAATGAGCATTCGCACATGCTATAAAATGTCGTTTTTGAACAATAAAAGAATTGTCTCAGCCAAATTAGCATTTAATTGGTTCCTCCCTAACAGAATTTATCACCCAACAGCTTGAAGTGAATCATGTAAAAAAGCATCGAAACTATTCTGCTTAAATCTTCTCTTTCGATGAAATTATTAAATTAAAATCGCGATTCAGATTTATGAACAACTATCCAAATACAATCGGTTTCTAAACTAACATATCTTCGATGGATTAGAAAGCTCAGACTTGGTTTATCTTGTCTGTGCAATTAAACGAGCCTATCACCTGCAGTTTTTTTCTCTGTCTGAACATCTACATTCTAAGATCGACGAACATTAATCCAAACAACCAAAAAATCTGATTAATCGGAAATCATTCGAGCGAAAAACTCCATAACGATCGCCAGACGGTCTGGGCGTCAACGAAACACACGGAAATATTCTCCACACTCAAAATGCGATTCAGTCAATACGATTCAGCAAACAATAGTCCTTATGACTCTTTGCTTAATAGATCGATTATGCGAGGGGTAATCTCATAAATGCTATTCCAAGTACCAAAGGTACTATGTACGCTTTTAAATCAAATCATAAGAGCGAATTTAGAAAAAAGAACGTAAACCAAGCGTGAAAAAAATCACCCATCGCAACGCGAGTTAGAGAGTCAAGTCTTAGTTTACAGAATGCACTTGAAAATCACCGTAAAACTGACCCTTCTATGAAGCGAAAAAAACAGCTATCGATTTTTAATTAGTGTGAAAAAAGTGATGATTACCATGATAAGCGAGTTCAAGCCACTCCAGTTTAACCGTCTTAACGATGTTGTTTTGCATCGGATCAGGAAGAGCAAGAGTGATGTAACACGCTAGACTTGCATTGAATCAGGCTACTGTACCACTTCACCGCAAATCTCAGCTTGACCAATTGTTTTATCTGAAGGATGTTGCATATCCCATGAGACCGTTCAGCAAAATTATCGCACTCTCACATCTTACGAGGAGAAAAACCTAATCTGCACGGCCAGAATTTAAATCTGCACGGCCACAAACAAGCCAGAGCATATCCTGGT
>JAQIWT010000250.1:0-25975 GCA_034696485.1 Isohypsibius dastychi | reverse complement strand
ACCGCTTACCCCCCCCCCCCGCATTTCCGTTAACTTGCAAGCACAAACTCGCGCGAGCGGTTTTGAGATCCTGAAGAAAGCTGTTTCTTAAAATCCCACGTTGCACCGACGAGGCGGTAGCAACAACTGTTTTGTGTACGAGGAGAAAAACCCTATCTACCTGGCATTAAAATCCTGGATTAAAATGCCTGGATTTAAAATCCAGGCATTTGCCCCCCATTTTCGACAAGGGCTCGCTGCGCCGGCGCAGATTTCAGCTCTCGTGTTTTTTTAAGTGCGCCGGGGGCAATGTTTTAAAATAGTTCTGCGCCGGCGCCAGCCGGCGCGAATTTGATTTCAGATAGTAAAAAATTCGTGAAACTCGCAGATTTTGAATTTCGGAAGGATTTCACCGAAAGTCAAAGGATTGCAATGCAATCAAAGGCGTTATGCTGTCCCTGGAAAGAATTGGGAGCATCGAGAAACTTGAAAACACAACATAGTTTTTAGCTTCTTTTTTGACTCTTCGCACTAGCTTATTCTTTTGCGTTTACAGATCAATTTTTAGCTACCTGCGGATTTATAAAAACATCACAAGACTTAATTCAATTTTTTCGGCCCCTGTGCGCCGGCGCAAATTGTGCCCTGACTATGCGAGTAGCAATGCGCAGGCGCAAAACTACTGTTTGCCCGCCAGGACTCTTGGCGCAGGCGCAGGTTTTGCCCCCCATGGTACCAGACCTCAAGCCGCCCCTGTTCCTTTCAAGTACCTGTTGAGCCGTCCAACTCGAGCTTCCTTGGTCGCACAAGGATGAAATAACTTCAAAAGAACATAACAATGTAGAATATGACTGAGTGGGCCAGAAGAGCAGCAAAAACCATGGATCTGATGGAAAAACCACAACAACGAAGCAGGTCTTTCCTCATCTTGCAAAACCGAAGTCAGCTTGATCCACCCCAGAAAACCATTGATAACCTTAATAATTCACATCAAATCTGTATTCCAGGATTGAAAAATCCTAGCAAAGATGCACAGGAGAAGAGCAGTGGGTTTGGGGACAAGATGAATGTTAGCGAACATTCAAACGATGATTGAGAGCAAGATCGAGTTCAGATCTGGTTTCAACTTACGCCAATCGATAGTTCAGAGAAACAAGGCCGGAAAAAGTGTTTTGAAACTTCCGATATGTACGACTCCTCGGGGAGTCTTACATATGGTCCCCCCATGCAACGGACTTATGATGCCCTCAGCCTATAGTCCTTTTTGGAAAGTCATAGACAGAAGACTGGCTGTATGACCGAGAAAAAGAAACTGCTTTTTCGGAAGAGAAAGTCTTTTCTTCGATTTTGGGTTGGGTTGTTCAGGTTAGGTTGGGTGGTTGTGGTTCGGTTGCGTGGTTTAGGTTGGGTTGGGTTTTCGAGGTTGGGTTTGGTGTTTGAGGTTGGGTTGGGAGGTTGGGTTGCGTGGTTGAGGTTGGGTGGCTCAGGTTGGGTTGGGTGGTTGAGGTTGGGTTGATTGATTGGGGTTGGGTTGAGTGGTTGAGGTTGGGTGGTGGAGGTTGGGTGGGATGGCTTGGGTTGGGTTGGGTGGGATGGCTTGGGTTGGGTTGGGTGGCTCGGTTTGGGTTGGGTGGTTCAGGTTGGGTTGCGTGGTTGAGGTTGGGTTGGGTGGTTGAAGTTGGGTGGTTGAGGTTGGTTTGGATGGCTCAGGTTGGGTGGCTCGGGTTACTAGTTACAAGTTCCTAGTTTAGAAATGGTTACTTACTAGTTTAGTAATGTTACCAGTTACTAGTTTAGTAACGGTTACTTTTAACCAGTCACTAGTTAGTCATGTTTACTAATAACTGGTTACCTCTGATTACCAGATTTTGCTAGCTGGTAATGGTTACTGGTTACCTTACTTTATTGTTTTATTGTTTTATGGTCACGACCACGAATATCACTGATAACTGGTTACCACTGTTTACCAGATTTTGGTAGCTGGTAATGGTTACTGGTTACCTTACCTTATTGTTTTATTGTTTTATTGTTCTATTGTCACGACCACGAATAAAGTCAGCTATTGAGAGGATGTAAGTCCCCCCGCGGGGGGGGGGGGGGGGACAAAAACTGTATAAAAACTCAGGAATGCTAAGAAGAACGGCGGGAAACAACGAAGAAGGTCTTGGAAGATCCGGAAATACACAAGAGCTCCAGCAGAAACTCTCACTCACACTTTGAGCTACCAAAACACGTTTGGAGTCTAATAACGGGTTACCCGTTACTCGCGATGGTTTTTGCTACCAGTAAAGACAACAATTCAGAACACAGCTGGGATTGTGTAAAATTCAGAACACCCCCATTTTTTTGGTCTGATCCAGATAAACTATATACCACTCGAAAGATCTCCTAAAGATCTATCGATTGATATGAATGGCTGCCACAAATTGGTATTTGGCGATGAGTTATTGGCAAACAATGTTTCGACTGATTTTTGTACTTTGGCTGATGGGCACGACCAAGTGCGATGCCAGAAGGACGTAAATTAGTACCTCCGCAGCTTTCTATTAGAAAATTCAGTTCAATTCGATTTTTCTCCACCAGTTTCATTGAAGAAAAGCAAAGGATCAGTCAAATCCTCACAAAAAAGCGAAGCGCGCAGATATGAGCAACAGTTTTTCTCGATCGCGCACTTTTTCCTCTCAGAAAGTCCACACGAGTTCGCTTCTCAAAAACATGAGTTGAAAAAACATTGCTCATGTCTTTTGGGCCCTTTTGATGAATATCACTGGATTTTTCATGCGGGATACATGTCGATCAAGAAGTGTTTCGGTAAAAGTTTTAGCGAGGTGCTGTTTTTCAATTTTGATTTTGTGTCGTCAAATGTCATATCAATCGATAGATCTTCAAGCAATCTTTCTAATGGTGGATAGTTCGAATCAAATTAAGAAAATGGGGGTGTTCCGAATTTTACACAAATCCCAGCTGTGTTCCGAATTGTTGTCTTCACTGGTAACTTAAATGCCACTCAGTACGGGATTTGCAGACAGGCAGCGCTCACTGGCGCACAATTCAGCACTCACCCTTCTATTCACTGTTACTCGGTCACTCAAATCCGGATGATACGAGCCATTCTTCTTTTGCAAGTGTGGTGTTGTCTAAAAAACAATTTTGAGCCACTTCGCCCGCCTCACACAGGCTTTCTAATCGAGACAAAAGTCGGGAAACCGTCCGATTTTCGCTCTTATAGACCATCCGTAACGTAAACCTATATACACTTCCAGCCTTCGGCAGCCAGCATATACCGGCTGTCGCTCCATTAGAGCCTAAGCCTTTATAAACTACGTGATTTATCATTCTAAATGAGGAACAATGGAGGGAAGTTTGTACCAGCAAATATCTGCAAATTGGCCACTTTTGGGACCCCGTCGATTAACAGCAATTGGCTTTAACCGTTCAGGCCCTGAATACCACCCTGGAAATCTGAATGGAATTTGCGATGCTATGTCGAGAGCACCGTACGAACCGGCAGAGGATACATCCGAGAATTCAATCTGTCAATTTTAATTCAACTGTTAGTATGTTCGAAAAACAGCAGAATGATCCATACTGCTTGCAAATAATTTATTGACTGGTTTAGATTAATCTAAACCAGAATCTGATCAGGAATACCAACACCAGGCCAAATTATTTCAGTCAAAGACGGTATTTTGTATCGCCATAAGATAAATGAAGCAGGCTCAGAGAAATTAATTTCTACATTTCATGATTACCCGATTCTCGGCATTCTGACTCTCTCAAAACTTGGATGATGGTTGAAGAGCGTGATTATTGGCTCAGGGCCGTAGAAGATGTGAAAAGATATGTTGAGAGTTGCCAGGACTGTCAGACGTATAAGAAGCGCATCGGAAAACTAATCGTGCCAAAAGGAGTGGGAAATCGCTGGCAAATTGAATTTCTAGGACCCATTAAGACATCAGGCAGCGAGAAAAGTTCAATTATAGTAGCGATGGAACAAGTTAATAAATGGGTGGTAACGATTCAAAAAGCCGAGGAAACAGCGCAATTTTTTCACCAGGAAATACTATGCAAATTTTCAGCTCCTAAAACTTCGCAGGGTAACCGAGGTACAAATTTCTTAAGTGAGCTTCCTAAAAAAGTCTCATGGATGGTCAGAACGGAGCAAATAGTCTCTACCGCGTACTCGCCGCAATCGCAGGGTCTAATTAAAATTTGAATAAAAACATTATCCGTAGAATAAGTATGAATGTCTCTATGGTAATGATCAAAACGATTGGGACAAGAATGAAACGTTTGTTACTTTTGCCATTAACAATACACCACAACTGACCACAAAGATGATTTCGTTTTTACTGATGTTTGGTCGACACCCGGTCTTTCCCAGTGGAACAGGTTCGATCACCTGTTGAAAATGGAGAAACTAAAGAGATTGCCTTAACCGAATATGCTGGCGACTTAGCTGATGGCTTGAAAGCGTAAGAGAACCAGCGCGAACTCGCTTTGAAGACGCCGGAATTTCAGGAACTGACTATTATGATAAAACACGGCAGTACATTGATTTTTAACCAAATGATCTGGTTCTGATTTACAATCCGCATAAGAAGGTAAAGATGACAGATAAGCTGCGACGCAGATGGTTTGGGCCTTTTGTTGTCTCAGAGAAATCATCAAACTTGAACTATAAAGTTCAAGCACTTTTCGGCAAGAAGGTCATTGACACAATTCATTGTAGTAGGATGAAGAAATTTCTTAATAGGAATAACTTCACCAATGAGCCCGCTGACTTAATAATAAAATAACGAATAATGTCCAGAAAATCTAAAAGAATCCGAGCGGAACCGGTGCGTTATGGTCACCCTGTCAATATGATCTCATTTGCCGATACATGAGTTATGATTTATATATATGAGTTATACATCAAAACAAGTAGATTTTATGCCGAGAAAAATGGTCAAATTATGTGAATCGGATAGCTTGGCCTATGAAAGTCTTAAAAATCGAAATTTAAAAATCAGCTACGAGCGACTAGGACACACTCTGCGGAAAAGTTTCTCGGAGGACGTACACGGACTGAAGAATGCGTCAATAATACATGTCAACAAATCGTTATTTTTCTTACTCCACGAAGATTATTCATCGGCGCATCTTAATCATCACAACGACCGTAACACAGGGCACAAAAAGTATATGATGTCTTTCAGCAAAGATTTGGATTGCAGAATGGACAGATCATTTTTTGCAACGTTGAAAATTAGATCAGTTTTGTCACCGCTGCAAGCCGCTAGATTGCTGAATTGTTTCAGAAGGTATTCATTGAAAATGGTGGGTGACGACAGAGCGGTAATTCATGTATTTGAGGAGACAGAAATTAATGACTGATCGGACAACTTGCAAGTTTCCGAAATTGCGAGACTGAAATCATAGAATCAGTAACGACGGGTTACAAGTTGTCAAATTCAGCTGCAACAATGATTTTCTCCTCACTTATCAATGGAGAAATATACGCAAGTTGAAAATCTACCTGGACAAAAGTTGAACCTAACTCTAAAGCAAAACATTCGCACTTGAATTCAAAATTTCAACCCGACGTCAATGTGCTGACCAAATTCGTGACATCAGAAGCTATTGTATGCAACACTAATTTTTTGGAAATAATAAGTCATTTTGCAAACAGGATGGTGCTGCCATCGACAGTCAATGACGGATACACAACATTCTAGGATTTTAGTGGAGTTGAAAGGTGGCTCATGCAGTTGCGTAGAGCTAAAATCACAACATTTGCTCTTGCCGCCACGGTGTTATGTGTAGAAGCACGCTATCTTATATACAGATGCGAATTGTTTGTTGTGCGAGTGAGGAATAAAAAAAGAAGAAGAAAGCGGCTGGACGAGGCCATACAGCTGAGTCACAACTCATTCGAAGAGTTTGGGTGACCATCACTCCTGCAGCACGTCAACAGTGCTACTTGGGAAAACAACGCGGAAATTCGTAATGCTTCATCTCGGATCACGGAATCAAAAAATGAAACAGATACATATTTGTATCAAGTTCATGAAGGAAAGACATTATCAGTTGAGCCTCGACACAACGTTTATCCTATTTGTTATAGAAAAATGGCAAAGCATGAGATTGTTTCATCAAAATACAAGAAAAAAGTCAGCCACCAAGAAAAGGACCCAAACCGGAACGAAAAAAAGCGATTTATCGAGCAAAACGTCAGAAAGTGGGACTGAATCAGAAGAAATGAGCTTTGTGGAGCAATGTCAAGCGCGAATGGAGAGCGAATCGGCTACTATCTGACCAAGTAGAAATTCAACAAACAATGGCAGTAACATCCACGGTACTGAATATCAAATATCCAAAGATGGGAACAAACTGAAAAAATTGTCAGCGCAACCATAGCAATGAGGTCATGAAAGTTGCTGGCATTAAAAGTGATTACGAGCAGCGCTTTAGCCAGTTGACTGCAATCGTCAACAAGTTTCAAGAGCAACTCCGAAGTCTCCGAACAGGTTGGACGAAAGACTTTGTTCAGTTTGAGCGCATATGTCGACAAAGATTTGCGGCAGAAAATCAGCAACAAGACTGGAATTTAGTGCTTGTTGAACGTGGAATGGGAGCTTCCATTCTAAATCAGCGTTTGGATCACTCAAATGTGAGTGGATACTATCGGTTACCGATAATTACCAATTTGGATTCGAATTCGAAGTTGAACCTGACCGAGCAACGTGCGGAAAATAACATGAAGATTTAAGAAGCATTTTCCGAAAATTCCTCGAGGAGGCTCCAGAGCTTATTTCCCCTGAAAAAAATCCACCAGGTAGCGGAAGTTTCTCTGGAGGGGAGACAGAGTGGATGCGGGTGAAATGCTGACCCACATCTAGAAAGTGGCTGATTGTTGTAATTGACTAGTGAATCTGGTATTCGCTTGTACAATGACGCTCCATTATGGCTATCGATATTGATATCAGTGAGATGTTTATTGGATTATGTCGCTTATCTATTTTATTCTCCGCGATTACCTTCAGTGACCGGTTTGTTGGCTTATCTTAGTAATCACTGATTGCACCAATCCTCAGGAAATGATCGCTCGCCGCATTTGTGATGTGTTTGGATAATGGGACCTGTGTTTCAGAAAAAAGAAATTATTGTTGGACAATGGATGACCGCAACCATGAAGAAAATTGATTTCGTGTTATGTTTATTTCTCAAAGTTCAAAAGAACTGTTTGTTTTTTGAACCGCGAAGGTGGGGAGTGTGACGAATCCGTCATCACGGTGATACTCCACATGACCATTCGTATCCATGTTATCGATTACTCACCATTAGCGGCATATGAAAAACGCTGTCTTCCTTATAATATGGGCCTTACATCTGATGTTCAAGTCTTGTCTTGCTTTTGTTAAATAAATGTTTTCGTTGAACTCGGCTTATGCAACCCTGCGTGACCTTCAGTATCTGATTCACAGAATAGACTTCGGACCATCAAACTGTTTGGAACTTTTCCAACCTTATATGCAGTGATACTTGCTGATAGGTTTTCATTTATATGTACTTCAACTGGAATAGAAACATCAAAAGCGTTCATAAACAATGGTACTCAGAGTTGGAATTTCATGCCCAGAAGCCGAACTAAATACAATAATTCCAAATCGAGCAATGAATTGAGCTGTTTCTAAACGTTCAACGACCTCATTCACCACCACTGTAATTTCAGCGCCACTGTCCACCAGACAAGTAACTGGGTAACTCCCAATTCGTTAATCTATTTTATGCATCCTCCATCCAGATTTTTCCGCTTTTTTGTTTATAGCTCCCAATTGCAACTCCACGTTGAAGTCCTTCTCTTGCTCGTTGGCTGGTCTTCTTGGCTTCGGTAAGAATTCATTGGTGTTGAAGTATTCGCCCAGGTCATCGACAAAACGGGCTTTCTGGTCAACAGTTAGAGGTTCATTGATTCTTGGATGAAAATGGTTTCTTTCGTCAACTGTTTCCTTAAAAATTTCAAGACGTCAGAATACCGACGACTTGAGCGCCATTTGAGAGATGATTTCACAACTTGGAGACTTCGCTGTTTCGGAATTTTCCCATCCTCGGAACACCTTCATATGGGGTCGCTTTTTGACAATGAGTTCGTCAAACTCAAAGTATGCCGGAAATTTTTCGAGTTTGACTAAGGCCTCGCGAGGTTTTTGAAGAGTGGAGGGAAGAGATTCGTACTGGACTCCAGTCTTTTCTTCTAGGAATCCGTCAATGCTCAGGGCTCTTTTGATTCCTCGATTTTTTTCCAGGTTTGAGTGTTTCAACCTTGTGAGTCTGATATATGGGCTAACCTGACTGGACTCAGCATCTTCTTGACCTCCTTCATCGTCTTGATCTTTCTCAGAGATGAAAGACGTTTCCAAGTCAGGTTCGACACGAGATGGCTCTTCTTGTCCTCCATTATCAGTAGTTCCATCATCAAAAGTTATTTCTTTGACGGGGGTATTGTAGCTATGTTGAATCAAATCGGCAATAAAGGTGAAGGTAGGAACTAGACATGATTACAATGTATCTTATTCCAGCAATACTGGCATAGGATGGAGGCTCGTGGACTGTCAAATAAATTGATCATGAATAGAGTGCAAGTAAAAGTTGAAATCAAAGTGAGAATGAAACGAACACATTCACAGTTTTTCAGTTCAATAATGCCCAAGGAAAGGTTCTTTAGTGAATTGCGTGTAACATGACGCGTTGGCGATAGTTGAAGTTTCTCGGTGATGGTTTGAGAATCATTTCATACATGACTGAAAATTCGGCTCATCTTTAACCTCTTTTGGCGAAAGGCACACATGTTGGTAAGATTTCAGCGCACTTATTGTCAATTTCACACTTGAAAACTTGTTAGGCTGCGATTTTGATCCGCCCGAATACGAAGCGTAGTCCTTGAGAAGCAATCATTAAAGCACCATTTTGGGCAAATTGAGTAGAATGCCTGGTATATGTTATGTTCGCAGGGCGAGACTCTCGCAAATGCATGTGTATATAAGCTGCCATATCCGCGTTCTTTGGTCGACGAGGCAACACTGCTACATTGCATGACTTGTAAATGTCTTTCTTTGCACTAATCACAACGTTGCTCATTCAGAACTATATGGTGACAATTCCGTGATCAAAGAGGACTATTGTATGCAGAAACTCGACAACAATACTCAAGTGGAACTTGACAGTACACTCAACGCTTGGTACCAGACGATATTTTCCGCGAAAAGAACGTCTGTTAAGTGGGACTCAAACAGAAACGGCCACGCTGCCGTGCAGGCGTCTTGGAAAGTGTGCGCATAAAGATTTGTGCGAAACAATGGTGTGCAATTTCACAGATGTTTCCATTCTAACTTGACGGGAGAGCCAAAGAAGTGAGGTGAGCAATTCGTGAGTGTGATTTCTCATTGTGATAGAACTCTACTAACGAGAGTTTATCTCAGAGTAATGATTACGCCACAGTCAACGATCTCGGGGGCTCCATCATAGCCGTGACCGCAGGGCATGAGGCTCGCGCAAACGTTGAGAAATATCCACAGCAGCCTTACGTGAGCATTAGAATTCGCAAATCTGAAACTTCTGACATCTGACAGTCTAAGGGGCCATCACTTTCACAACAATATGACACAAAAACTCTTCAATATCATGTATGAAACACCATCAGGACGGTCGCTCATTCCACGTGGAGCTCCTGTAGGAGTTCATGATGCGGAAAAAGTGATGATCACAACGCAACTGTTGTTAATAACGTCCGTACACACAAAAGAGCCAACTTCGCTACGTCGATTCCATGTGGCATGAGAAAAATGACAGTCTGCGCCACATTGTTGACAAAGTTCGAAGCCAATATAGAACGTTCGTGGCCAGGTCACTGTGGATTCCTCAACATGTTGCGCTGTTGCTCCCTTCGAGTTTCCACGTGAACAACATACGACTTGAGTCCGATTCTCAACGTGGCCACCTTTTTCTGCCTTATTACATCTCCGCTCGTCCGTGCATTTATGTCGTTAAATACTAAGGAAAATTCAATGTCCATTCTCGGCGATAATAAAGACAAAAAAGAAATGTCATTTGATTGAACACAATTCACCACATTCTTCCGACGACTGTCTGAAATATGGACAACATTGACTTCGCAGACTTGGAACGATGGATTGGAAGACGGTAAGGTCACATGACCAATTTCCAGGGAGATGAATTCGAGAACCGAGGCACGACGCTGCCTCCCAGCTGAAATTCATTCGGTGTTAACGACTAAAATATCTAAAACAAGATTCCACTCAAATCAGAGAATTTAAATACTGAGTAAATACAAGTCTTAAATTAACGCAATCAGTGATAGCTGAATCATGGTTGGTAACATGATTTCGAATATCTCCGAAACACATTCAAAATGCCGAAAAGTTCTGACGCGTCTTGAAAATTAAAATTCCCTTGAATTTGATCAAAATGATGTCGTGAATCATGTGGAACATGGAAAAATAATAATAAGATGAATCGAATTCTTACTTACTTTAGAAAGTTCCACAACTGAAGAACTTTCTAGATCGTCCTTCCTAAATAGGACGATCAATCTTCTTGCTCCGATAAATAAACTCAATTCCAGTGGTTATTTTCAAACTCTAGAACATCCATCTAACCTTGTTCAAGCTCGCCTTGAAATGTTTCATAACCAGACCGAAACCCGTTAAGCCTGGTGCGTCGGGTACAGTCCATTTGTCTTCTTCCTCGTCCACAGACGACGACTCTTCCGCAAATCCGACACGTTTTTCTGCTCCTTGTGTAGATACACGATGGAGTTCATTTCGAACGGAGCTGTGTTCCTCTTGCGAAATCTCCGAAACTGGACGAGAGGCATCTTGACGCATCGGTCTTTGGTTCAAACTATCGTCGTCACACACTTTGCCATGCCCAAAGTTCCGAAAGGCTGCACACAAGTTTGAAACTCCATCCTCAGTGATATTGATGGTGTCATCGTCGCCAATCTCATAATTTGATTTGTTGTACCGTCCGCGCAATTCAGGATGACGAATTATATTCTGAGCCAGGACAAGACCGCAACGAATTGGCTGCAACCGAGATTCGATCAACGGAAAGTAACTGTCGTCTCCAGAAATGACGTGATGCCATCAATGTTCTTTAACAAATCCTCTCATCTTCCATGAGCCATCTGCTTGTTTTCGAAAAAGTCCAATTACAACGACATCACGAGGATCCACTGAGCGTTCTTTCAACACAGCCGGCATAAACATGAGCGTTCCCGCAAAACTAGTCTCAGACACTCCGCACAAGTTTTCAATCAAGGAAACCTGCAATTATTGATATTTTCCGGCATTTCACTATTGTTACCACTATTCAACAGCGAAACTAGACTAAACGTTAAAATGCATATGAAAACTGCGGCGTTATCCCGATTTACTTAATTCAAATGTATCCATAATGTAAGTTTAGATCCCAGTGAAAACCACGATCTCTTCGTATGTTACCATTTTCAATAACAAAACTAGACCATAAGTCTAGAGTCATGTGAAAAGCTCGGTTTGTGCCAATTTGTCCGGTCTTCAAGTGCATCTCCGATATACGATTTTGAGCTATTCGCAAAATCCACAATTATCTCATAATTCCAATTATAATTGGACTTCAACTTTCAGATCGCCATGCGAACCGCAAACTCATATTAAATTACTTGTAGCTCACATTATCGGTGAGAGTGATGAGACGTTCTGTCAGCTGAGCCGTTTGCACACTTTTTTCTCGAGCAATGTCACCAGACGTTTCGTCGTTGATTACCGGCATCGCCGGAATCTGAACGTCTGCCTTGCCACTGCCGACAGTCTCGTCGAGATAAATATCGCCAAATGTCTCGACGAGGTGATTCCTCAAGCGCACTTCATCCTCCGCGTCAATCGTAACTCCTCGAATAACGCGCTTCCCAATCTTCGTCATATCTGCGGCTACTGAATAACTATTGTCTGTATTGAGTATCAGGCACTGGGTAATGTCCAACGCGCAACACTGAAATAAAGGCATCCTCCGGTCAAAGAAAACGTGGTCAATAGTCATCGGCTGGTCGCCGACCGGAATCCATTCTCTCGACGTCAACACTCCCACTGAATCTGGCTCAGTTGCGGTTGCATCCGCGGCATTGAATACTCCGAAACAATCAACCCGTTGACCAACATTGTCGCGCATGATAATCGGTGCACTGGATGGTTGAACATTAAGAGATCGAAAAGATGCATCCGATTGTGCACGTATAATGGCATTGTCCATCTATAATTATATCCATCAGTTAGAACACCCCATAGAAACATATTCAGATCAATGAGATACCTCGATGCACGCTCTACGACGTACAAACAACATATGGCGCATCTCTTCCTTTGGACTATAGCCGATATTGAGCCAGTTATCAAACGCCTCAATTGGAACGGAATGAAAGGCAACCTAAAATAAATGTTCGAGACATATAATTAAATGAGCAGACGACGTAGTTTTATAACGAACAAAAAACTCCTCTTGATCAGACCGTTGATAGAATGTAAATGAGAATCACAACAATTGCAGTTTCCAACAGAATCCAAACTAGTCTGTCGAACTTTTAATAGAATGTAGGTGAATGAAACGAAAACTGCAATTTTCAAACGAATCTAAACCAGGCAATCATACTTTTAACTGAATGCAAATGAAGAGGGCACAAAGTAAACTTTTCAAACGAATCTCAACTTGGGAGAACTGTTTAAATAACATCAAAGAAAAAGTGTCAGTATGATCTAAATTTGGCAGCGCTGTTTTATGGAAATTGGGTGAACAGAACGAAATTTGCAGTTTTCAAAAGAATCCAAACTCGATTGAAATCTCAGAAAAAGTACAGGTACTGTGAATTGAGATGACTCACGTCGAATCGATCGAAATCATTATCGCGCTCGATTGCGGCTGTGAATTCAGACTAACGTCGCCACGAATAACAGCGTGCCATGTGACGAAGAGCGTCTTTGTCCACTGGTACGTGTAGACCATGGCGAGCGCCAAAGAAAAAAATTTGCCCAAATGGAATTAAAGCTCAACTCTGTCGGAAGAGGACTCAAATTTCTAATCTCAACTTTCGTCTCGAACAATTTTTTAAACGTCTAAAAATTGAAAGGAAATCACATAAAAACAACGTACTCCTACCACAAATTTTGTTGCGTTCGTGCTGATTAACCAACGTTTGATGGGGGTTTTCATGCAACATAATAAACTCACTATAGATGAGAGCATATTGCTTGATCTCCTCCGGCAGCTCAGCATGGGGGCTCCATTTTCCGTTCTTCCTTTTGACGTCCAACCAACGATAGACATACTCATCATCTAAGCGTTTCACCTCGAGAATCCAAAAGTCCGGTACGATCCTTTTCACTTTGTCTACAACCAAGAACACTGCACAATCAGTTCGCGTAATGAACCGACAAACCACAACAAATCCAAATAAAATACCTATTTTCTCTTTTCATCGTCTTCACCTTTGCTTTCCACAGCTGTTCAAGTGAACGCACTTTGTCGCAAAGTTCTTCCTTGTAATATTTCCGCGCTGCTTCGCTACTAAATAGAACAAAGTAACTTCCTGCACAAATGAAACCGTGGCATATTTACAGTTTCGATGGTTTAGCCATAATCAAGTAAATCAACAAGGCGTAGGTTGTGTCAGTGTCCCAATAGCAATCAGTAGCACATTTTGGGGTTGAAATTTAGCCAAACTCCAGCGAGTAAAGTACAATAATGTGCATGCTTCGGAGAAAAACGGCGAAAAATTTGCAGCAAACGGACAAATCAGATTCAAAGTTGCTCCCAATGTTTTAAAAACCCACCCTGTGACGTCAGTGTAAGTGTGGGTGTGGGTCACCCACTTGTCGTACATTGCAATTACCAACCATTGTTCGAACAGCGTCAATCAGATATACGGATTAACGGTCTTCATTTCGCGTCAATTCCATTTCTGTCGATATCCCCAAATATCCCGAAAAAATATTATCAAGTGTGGTTCATATTCAGCCATGGACGAAAATGTCACTGCCGTTGCTCCGACACTACAAACACCGTTGACCATCTGGGCGCCCTCTCGTCTTTATCAACTGCTGTTTCATCGTCACGAACCAGTCTACGGTCATGAGCAAGGAGCACAGCCCCGAAGTGCCACATGTTCGCATTCCGGCTGTTATCAACTTATATCTATCAGCAAATGATATGACGCTTTTTGTGAACCATTGGCGGAACTGTCACCAGAAAGCTATAAATGAAAAGTACGTCAGACAACTTTCATACATAACCAAACACCATTCGTCATTGTCTGCATAAGCTCTCATTTCAGACGCATCGATTCTGCTTATCTGGCTCGAAACATGCTATGTTCAATGACAAACCTCGATTCTATCAACGAGGTGAAGGCGAGGCTACCTGACGGCACGATTGTTCATCGGTGAGTATTAAATCATGAACCGAAAATTTGGGTATTTTGTTTTCAAATGCGGTACGGCACGTGTATAACGTTTTCGAAATAAGCGTGTTTTCTCTCATTATCCAAACTAATAAAACCATACAAACTTCGGACAGATATTCCTTTGGATAAAGTTGTCAATTGATTTGCAAAATGGCTAATTCAACTTTCTTCCAATAGAATACAAATTCAGATTCGTGGAAGAACCGCAGACTGTGAACATTCTACTTGTGTTCAGTTGTATCCCTGATGTCAGATTTCAGAAACATGAAAAGGAAGCATGTGTTTAAAAATCTTTCTAATATCTTATAGTCAGACGAGATTGCTCATCTGAATTTGTGTGAAAACCACCACTATTTTCCAACTCTACACAACACCCGAGTTATCCGCGTTATGCAACTCTTAATTTCTGTGAACACTGTACGCCTGACAATCAATACAATAATCAATATGAAAACATATATACTCACAAATCGTTATAATATTCAATATGAACCTATAAAACTTTCTCTTTAATTTCAGAAGCTATGGCTATACACCTCGCCGATTGCAGCAGTTGTGTTGCGAACTAAACGACGACAATGAACACGTTGGACGCTGTAAGATGTGCAATATGGAAAGGGGGCAAATATCGGCTGAAGGGTATCACGACCATTTTTATGCATTCAAACATTTCGCATGGCAGGAATGGATAACGTAAATATCGCTGATGTTGATGTTCCGAAAGTATATGCACATATTCTATTAAACTCATAGATTGCTCCTGGCTGAATTAATCAAACAGTTTGGAATACACAAACGAGGAATGCAAACATCTAAAAATGTTGCTCCAAAAAAGCATGATCGGACCACGTTTGTCGTCTTCTGCTTAATCTGCGGAAAAGCCGTTGAGTGTGAACGGACTGTAGATTTTCGTGATCACTTGGAGTTGGTTCACTTCTAAGAGAAACGGCGAAGCGTGAACGTATCGACATCCAACCACACCGAGCTATATGCAACATTCCACGCAACTGGATCTGACACGCCATCCAAATGCATCTGCTGCGAGAAGCTCATCTCATCAAGTCGTTTTGACGATTCCAACCTCGCCTGACTCTCCATAGAGCACGCCGTGGAATGCTCTGCCATGTCACCAGAAAAACTCATGCGTCTCGTCGTTGAATTCCACAAATCGATCAACCATCTTGGTAGAGAGAGGTTGTGGGGAGTGGTCGAGGAGCGCAGGGCAAAATGGACAGACTTTGATCTCTTGAAGGCAACAAATGATTTGAAGGAAGCAGTCATTGTCGATATAGCACGACACCGGGACTTTATGACGCCGGTGTTAACTGTTGTTGCTAGTGCATTTTTGCATCAAACTCCAAATTTGAAACTTTCTGATGTGAAGATCACATCTATATTGCTTCTTACATTTTAACCGAACGATAATCTGTTACAGTTGCAACAGAAAACGTTTTACATCCAAACCGATTACACGAGAGACGGCAGGATGGATGTGCTTTTGGAACAGTTTATCGGTCTCATGTGTGGGAATCGCGTTAACATTCGGACTAAGGCCAATGTCGTTCTGTACACACAACCATTATATGGCGATGGAGCGGTGAGTCACTTACATTAGGAACAATCTTCATTCTTATACTAATCACAATTTGTGTCATGGTTAGCCCACCATAGCCGGCTTGATCGGCAATCCCATCTTTGTGCGCATTGATGTCATTCTCTTACTACTGTCGTACCTTGGTCAACTGCTGAAAGTAGCAGTACGTGAGTTCGGAAAACTCTACATGCAAGACTGCCTGGCCAACCTTAATGAAACGTCTCTGATCGACCATCCGCTGCACGAGCTCCTGCCGGAAATCGAGTTCTACCCGACGGCTATTGAGAACGCCCAGTTGTACACTTAACATTTCCTCCCCGGAACAACCACAAATTCGATAATTGTGTGCCATGTGTGCGGCAAACGTGACCAGTGCGCAGAAGCTGATTTTGACAACCACCTGGCAAGCGAGCACGCTTGGGCACTGAAACTTGATTCGTATAAGGGTCATGTGCAGATTCCAGAAGAACGGTATGCAGGCTACACGCTTATCAGCAAGCCATTACTTATCGACACCACATGGGTGGGATTCATTCTCTGCAAGCATCCAAGCGACGACTGTACCTACACTCGTCCAGCCATCTTCGATCACAATAGAGTCAATCAACATCAAGTGTTCTTCAATGACAACAAGGAGGAACGGAGGGATCTTGGTAGTTTCACCTCGGTACCTCTTGAATTATGCGATGGCACAGTCGTCCAGGGAACCCCGACCGAGGCATATTCGAAACTGATGCTATCATCAAATGAGCTGATCAGATCAGATAGGAATCGTGCTCACCCGCATTAGAAATGGACTCAACCGACCGACCTGCGACTACAGAGCCGATGATTTATTTTTATAGCAAAAGATTGTAAACTCTGTCCGTGTCAGTGAACCGAAATATGATCGCCCACACAGATCCCGACAAACCATAGTTGGTCGAGGCATGGGTGGCAGTTCATGAAGTTTGTCGAGTACATCGTCATTTGCGTTGTACAAAACGACTTGCTCGCTCAGGTCATGATCCACATCTCGATGACCGGCAATTATGCTTACATACCTGAAATCTGTGTAGAGACTGAAAAACTGACTAGCAACCTTACGTCGAGATGTACATAAAGTATTGAATCCATACCTGGACTGCGCAAGTGACGCTCTGGGTGGTTAAACATAAACATCCAGTCAGTTTGCTGATGGAGCCATCTGGCGTTATTGAGTAGTTTTTGCATTGCTCCGGAAAACTGAGGAACACGAGTGATGTCATCCAGCATTCAACCATCTCGGTCATATAATCCAAGAAATAAAAAACAAATTCCACAGGAACGTTCGCCTCAAAGATCGAGAAAATCGGCAAAAGGTCATAATTTTGATTTCGTGAAATGTACCATATAGTTCTGGAATTTTTTCTACAAACTGCTTCAAGTTATTGCTGGCGATGTCCAGCCCAATGGGACTCAATAGATAAAGAGGAGAAGTTTTGTACAGTAATTTCTAGTGTAGGAGGTATTTCGCCGGTAAAATGCCGTCGAAACAGAATACGGTGTAGTGGGTTATAAATGAGCGAAATTCGTAGGCTTTGTATAAATATGGCTTGGGCTGTCTTGGAAGTCGAGTGAAATTCTCCGAGGGCTTGAAAGGCAATATTTTCGATTGCAAAGTTGTCATCTGGATTTTGAATCTTTTTCTCAATCCACCAGGTCGAAAACAGCCTTACCATGTTGTTATCAATGTAGTAAGGTGATGTTGAGTTCTCAGTCCAAGCTTTCGTCAGTTTCCTCTCAACTCCTGAAAGTGCACAATGCATTTCGTTGAGTAAGTAATCATCTTGAGGGTCTAATTTAATCAAACTAATTGTCTCAGCTTGAACTTAACAACCATATATTGTTGAATGAATCAAACGAGTATGAACCAATCAAATTTGGATAGCACTCACTGGTGACCCTTGGTCCAACGCTGCGGTACATTGTTGTCTGACGAATTCTTTTGTTCGATTAGACAAAATTTCACCGTCTTCAGGTAAAAACGCCATACGGTGGCCAGCTCCACTGTAATCCGTTATTTCACATGAGCTGCAAACGCTCATGCCCGTATGGCCAACAGAGTTGCGAAGCACGGATTTTGCCGGCATATATGCGACATTTGCCGGAGAATGCAGAGAAACTTTTTCCACACCATTCGGAGTTTCAACACTCAGGTCTGTAACGAACGCGTGTAAGGAAATAATGGATTCAATACACACAGATTCGAACCTTCATTATTTATCTCGCTTATCATGTCTTGGAGAAGCTCCAACATGATGTCCATGGGTGGTTTGCCCTCGCCGTGCCAAAATTTGAATTCAAGATCTTATCAGGCCGAAACCGCTTGTACGGAACCATTTCAGCTACTGCAGCTGACAAAGGTCAGGCTGATTTGTTCTTACTTTGATTATTTGCTAAGCCATCCGTATTCAGAATCATAGTGATAAAGTCGCAGTCAAAATCAAAAAAAGTTTGACTTCATTGACAGGTGGTGCTGACGATAGGATTTCTCATCAGTTATATTTCGGATCCGGTTCTCAGTTTGGAGGTTATGTTCAGTAGACTCAAATACGATTTCACCATAGAAGACATGACATATTTGACCATCAGGAGAGGCAGTCTTAAATTCCACCTCCTCTTGGTCATGCTGTAGTGAAAATTCATTAATTACTCTAGTCTAACGATTTATTAGCCAAGTGAAATATGAATTCAGTGAAGAGGGATTAGTGCCGTAAGAGAGACAGAGAGACAGCCTTGCGCACACAGGCTTGGTTTTCCCTCTCTGGTTTCACTTTTTGCTCGGCCATTAAATCGTTAGACTGGAGTAATTTTTTTGACCACGCGTTTTTTTGCAACTATCTTTAGTTTAACTGTTATTTGATATACGTTTCTCGGAGATTGGTAGACGGCGGTGAAACCCGTTGGGCTTGATCTGACAACTCGACCTTCGTGCCAACTGCATCAAGCATCACAAGCTATAGCTCAAAAAATCCAGCTAAGAAAATCATTAGGTTTTGTTTGAAGAAATTATAGGAGAATCAGGCTGGAACCTTTGAATCAACAGAAACTTGAGGTTACTGGGGCTGGTTGAAATGGATAAATATCACTCATAGTTAAGTAGCTATTACCTTGTACGTGAATAGTTATTCTCTTACTAGGTGAATAGGTATTCATTTGCGGTTTGATGTTCACCAGAAAACGTTTCCAAATTCTCGGAAATAAAGTTCGTTCCTTGCAAATAATGTCTGTCGATCAATTGGAGAAAGTTGAATATGAAAATAAAGGCGAAAACATTTCTTTTCAATTCAATTACTCACTGGAAGAAAAAACCCATTCACTCAACAAAGTGATACCTGTTTACCCACAACTGAATAACTATTCTGTTCAAATAAGCACTTAACGTCACTAGCAAATTAACCCAGCATTGGGGTAATGTTTTCCGTACGGTAACGTTTGGCTATCCTCGCCTCGTGAGCTTAAACTTTCTGCTAAGCTGGGTACGTATCCGCCAAAAAGAAGTCCTCACTTGGGCCTGCCCACTCAGTCTTTCGATAGGGCGAAGTGAGGACTTCTTTTTGGCGGAGACGTATTTCACGTGAGACTTAAGAATTCATGGTAAATCACCGCAAAACTCAACGCATTACTGAGAATGCACGTCAGAAAAAGTCCATTCTTCTTGGTTATACCCGGAATCTGTGGCAGATACTATGAGCATGGACCACATGATAAGCATGATCAGCCTGTTCCAGGTGAGAATATTTTGCTTCACGATTGTGGGGAAGATTCTGGCAAGGCTCGCTTTTTTGATGACCGACATCCACGACATCTTCAGAAGAGTTACGCCCGCTCTTTTCACTCAACTCTACACCGTTCATGGTAATGTGGAGGGAACAACTGTGCTTCTTATTCAAGCACTTCTACCGAACAAACCAAAAGCCATCTACGAAAAGTTCTTCAAGGTTATCCGAGACCAGTTCCGGCTCGCAATTCATTGCGGAACCGGAAGATCTCCGCAATTCCCCACAATTGCGGTGAATTGCGTTGCGGAGAGTCTCGGTTGCGTTGCGTTGCATTGCGGAAGTTTTCGATTGCGGGGAAATGCGAATCGCGGGTTTGCGGAAAAAAATTTTCGTTTGCAGAGCACCAAAATTAGTTAATATTGAATAAATATGAAGCACTAAACAGAAATTAACACGAAGCAGCTTTCGGCGCCACTCACTGACCCCAGCTTGCAGTTGTTTGATTCGAATTTATGCAAATGTGGCAAGAAAAAAACTGTAATTTCAAGAAAAAAAAAAAAAATTTCGGGTTTTGCGGGCGGGATTGCGGAGCACTGGTTTTGAATTGCGGGCCAGGACTGTCCAAGACACACTTTTGTAAGACGACCGGAGGTTGGGTTCAATGAAGCCAAAAATTGGTTATCGACTCTGAGCAAGCTGCAACTGGCATTTTTCAAGAAATATTACATCATTCCGAAACACGAGGCCTAATGTTAGATTCAGCGGAAACTGCCGAGCAACAATTATACCGACTGTATTCCAAGCAGCATAATCCATTTGGGAAAGGCTACAGTAGAGGATAAGGCTTTACGTGGGGCCCCGCCTCTTCGAATTAATTCAATTGAATATAAATTCATTCAATGCTATTCGATTCATGACGATGCGCGGCTGGATCTTGCCGCCTAATGTGTCGGCCCCCTGACATTTCACCCTTCAGGATTCGAAAGCTCCACAGGCGACAAACATTTATTCTTAAAACAGGGAACAGTAGGCAACCGCCCTTAACAAAAACACGTTCAAATGTACAGGGATATCCTCACTTCCGCTTTAAAACAAAAACAAAAAATGTAGTTCTCACTTCTGAGGTAGTTCTCACTTCTGTAGTTCTAACTTCAGCCAACCATCAATAACTGATACCGTAACAGTGCTTAAGAATAAGCTTACCGAAAGCATTCTGGGCGAAAGGGACAACAGGTGTTCGGAACAATCCTGTCAATGCAAATTCCATCCGTCTGTTCTCAACCAGTTCAGTTCAGTGAACGTATGGCGGTACTAATTTTTTTGTCCCCACCCCGAAGGGGAGGACCTACAATCCGAGCTGATATAGTTTATTTTTTAGTTTTATAAATTTTTTATTCTTGTCATCTTTGAGACCTAAGTTCTTTCTCAAGCCATTCGGCGTCTTTAGAATTTGGCAATTGTATGCCTTTGTCAAATTGGTTCGCACGGAAATGACCAAAGAGAACTTTGACATTCTTCTCCGATCGGTTGTTTTCGTTTTTGCTGGAGTAGGAACCGTGGCGGCCATTATTTTTTCTGTCACGGGAAAGATCGCATCATAGACCGGAAGATCTTATTCGCTAGATCTGATCTGTCGTATGCTAAGAATTATATCCTTATCATCGCTTCCATTTCTGGACATCAACCTACAGGGTGGTCGTCGTTTTACTTTGACTTGCAGCTTCTAGTGTTTCTTCCCAGGTGAATGATATTGGGAATTAGACACGTCCGTGTAATGATTCAGTTTTGGTTTGTAGTTGGGATGTATTATAGCTTCAAGAAACTGACGGATGCGAATATTTTTATCATCATGTACGGTGTGACCAGCATTTTTCATGCTGGAGTAATGGTTCGACTGATGTTGGTTCTGGCGCCGGTTATGCGCTACTTATCCGGGATTGGTATTTCGTCAATGTTGGAGATTTATTCCCGAAATGCTGATCCGGATTCCGTCACCGAAAAGGAAAGTAAGCGAACTGAAGGATCAGCGAACACTTATATGTCCAAAAGTGGGTCAGAATCTTATCTCCGGGAGGTTGGGGATTGATTGATGGCTCTCTATTTCGAATTGGTCAGCTTGATGGCGTTCTCCCTCGCAACGTATGCGTGGCATTGTGTTTGGGTCACTTCGGAAACGTACAGCAGTCCGTCTAAGGTGCTTTCCGCTCGTGGTGGTCATGAAGTACGGATTATTACGGATTATCGACGACTTCCGGGAGGCCTATTACTGGCTGAAAATGAATACCGAGGGGGTATATTGATTGGAAATTTGATAAAGTTATTTGCGAGATGCACTCTGTGCCAAAACTGTCTGTTCTGTTCCAAGTTCCTCGCATAATTACCAAAACTTTTCCTTCAACGTTTCTCTGGATTTAAAGGATTGTTGTTGTTAAAATCTTTGCATTTTTTGTCTGCCTTCAGGTTACGAAAGTCATGTCGTTCTGGAATTACGGATACCCGGTTGTTACGTTTACAAAGCAAGCTATTGCGCCGGAAAGGCTGACTGGGTTTCTCTAGATTACTGCAATGGCCAATCGGTCGATTCTGGTGGACAAGAACACGTGGAATAATACGCGCATTTGATCAAATTAAAAGGCGATGCCCGGGTCAGGAAAATCGAGCTTATGAAATCATGCGGAAGTTGAACGGAGATAATGTACTTGTATTATTTGGCGGCTTAACCAGAACTTTGCGAACGGGATGGAGAAAACTGAGAAAAAACCCTGATTGAATTGAATTAGAAAACTCAACAACTGATTGCTGAGAAACGAAAGAACAGAACAAAATAGATCAATTAATTATGACCAGTGCCTCGAAAGAGGTGGGAACAAAATCTCCAGAAATCTGGAACCCGATGTCCTCTAATTTGACGGTCCGAAGCCGTAGCCGATTTTCGCGCTGCAAAAATAAGATCAAACTGTATACAAACCCTATGTAGAAATAATGAAAACGGAATGTCAAAAACAAATTTAGAAAACTAGAAAACAGAACAAAAGTCTTAATGTGAATCGGACGAAAAAAATTATCACAAAAATAAATTGTTTTGGATACAAGGTTAACACCAGAAAATCAAAAGAAATATTTCACGAACAACTTGAAAACATAAAACTGTATAATAGAATACACCAAAACTTACCATGTAGTTGAATCAGGCGGACAAGCTCAACGTCAACTCGCTCAGCGCTTGTCCGGCCACGATGATTCTTAGCGTCAAGCACAAGAGCTTCATGATGCTGACCAATGAGCATCTGCTCCATAAGACTGTGGGGAGAGGAAAGCATAAATAGGCAACATATCAGAAAAAACCTCGGGCGACTTACTTTCGTTCTCCACCACCATTTTTTTGGTTCTCTTCCTGCTCACTGACTTCAAAACTGCTTTCTTCGATGTCATCTTCATCATCCTCCTCTTCATCGTCATACAAGTCCTCTTCGGACTTAATTCATCCATTAGAATTAGAGCTGCTGGTGTCACTGGGAGGCGAATCATATCCGTAGTTCTCACTCTCTTCACTCTCGCTTACCGAAGAACTGGTCTCTTCTCCTTCTTCTTCATTCTGCTCTTCCTGCTGTTCTTCCTCGATTCTTTCTTGTCGATCTCATCTTTCTCCTCTTTTTTTCACTTTCTTCATCCATTCTCTGTTTTTCTGCCACTTTCAACTCTTCATCCTCCTCTCCCACAGTTTTCACCACAATGGTGTTGCATCATTTCTCCCAGCTTTTTTTGGAACTCTTTCCACTTTTCTCCTTTTCTCCTTTTCATTCTTCAGTTTCTTCCGAGAGGATTGCTTCTCCTCGATCGCTCTCTCCACCTTTTGGGCCCAAATGTCGCCCTGGATCCAGGTAAGGTCGTGCTGCGCCAAAGCCTCATCTCTGGCAAAACGTGGTGCCGCACGCTCGTCCGCTCCAGCCATGGTCCCACAGGGCGCCATCTTTTTTTTCAGTTTTAATTTTAATTTGGGGTTTTATTCATTTTTGTTCAATTTGAAATAATTTTTATTGTCATTATATATTCGTTTAATTATTAGATTTTGTATATTTAAATGTCTCAGGCTTGCTAACGATGTCGACGTTTCAAAATCTCCGTCGAAAGATTGGGTTCGCTACAAAGAGTAACGTTGAGGTCTTCGTGGTCCTCGTGCTCTTTCGCTTCTTTGGAGGTGTCCCGGCAAAACCAATTGGGATTTATTTTTTCCGTCGTGGAAAAGGGTGTTTTGTGGGAATTTGGAAGATGGAAATTCGACGGTAAGTTTGAGATTATTTTCACAAACACAAGCGTTGAACGTGCAAATGACTTGATTATGTGTACTGATTCATGCTTTGCCTTCGCGTAACCCTTCAACGTCCCGCCGATTTCCCGTTTTCTCCCTAATTCCTTATAACACCCTTCTTCACCGTACATGCAGCGTACGTATTTCGCGCAGGTGTTGCGTGTGCACGTGTATCACGCACTTGTGCACTTGAACGCACTTTTTTGCGTACTGCTGGTTGGCGTCCACCCAGGACTGTGATGCAGTGGCTTCATTCAGCACTTGATTTGTGGTTCCTTTTTCGGTTCCTATTTCGGAAACGTTACAATCGTTAGAACTGGTTAGTGAAGGAGGAGATATGAGCTTGGATTCATGTTTGTTTTCATTAATCGGAACCATTGCCCTGCGTTCTTGTTTTGAAACAAAAGTGTTGTGCCGATTGGTGAGTTCTGATTTGTTATGGCTCATTGGCTGAGACGGATTGGTTGTAGTTTTGTCACGTCTAACCGCCAGTTTCGTATATAAATTCTTGTTTTCTCGACATATCAATCAGTTTTTCAAAACCCTGAGTTTTCCAAAACCCTGTATGGCATCGGGCAGCGGAATAAAACTTCGTATATTTTTCGATTGACTCGTTCCGAGCGAAGACCTCGAAGTACTGTAAAGTAAGTAGTATGTAGAAGTGTGTAGTAGTGTAAAAGCTGAAACCTGCCGTCTGCGTCGTGACAATCGTGATGCTAACAAGAATATCTTTTTGTTGTACTTGTTGACCGAGATTGAACAGAATCGAATCAAATAAAATATATATGGCTGCATTCTCGCAGATCACTGGTTCTACTAGAATGAATCGTAGAAGACTGGCACAGTCGTGAATAAATGTACTGTGGTGGTTTCACGCTATGAATAGCAAGGTTTAGATGCACCGACGGAGTGTGCCTTGACGAACTGAAACGTGACTTTGCCGCTGCTAGCTTCGTCAAGTGAGCCCGTTCGCGACGAGTTTTTGCGAATTTCTCGTCGTCACTCAACGAAGCTCATTTCCCCTTCTCCAAACAGCTCCAGACTCAATATTGTACACCTGATTTCATCAAAATTATTTGGATATCTAAATGAAGTGTCTGAGGTGAGCTGTTTAGGATCGAAAGCTGTACAGCAAAGCAAATCTGTAAACAACTCAACTTGATGAGCAGCAGTATTTTTCGATACAGTATAATGCAGTCCAATCGAGTTTTCGAATGAAAACTCGCACTGTTGTCTTTTTATATGTCAGAATTGGATATTCTAGAGAGTGATGGCAAAGCTGAGGAAGAACAGGCTGACAAGAAATTGTCCAGAGCACACAAAAGAAAACCAAAACAAGAGGTTTGGAACGATATTGTTCATCAAGTCAATCTGTGAGGTCACCTAAACCGATTTTGTTTTAGGAGCGAACTTGTTTGAAAACTGAGTCAGGTGAACGAGTTCGTCAAGTGGCTGGGGTGCATCTGAATCTAAACCTATCTAATAATTCGGCGGAGGTTCGTTATTTTCTGTACTTCACTAAACCAGTGGCCGAAAATAGAAGTCATTTTGCATACACGGTGGTGGCCGGAAATGGTTGTAATTAATGGTGCTCCGAAAGTTCGCCCCCGCAACTTTGAATCCGAAAATTCTCATTCCGAAAGTGCGGCGCGCTCCTGTAAGGAAACCTTACAAGCAAGTTGATAGTGGCTGGGACAAGTTTAAAAATAAGCCGCCGATCCCAAACTGTAGAGCATGATCTGAAGAATATTACCAGCAAATTTTTTGATCCAATATCAAGTTCCAGGCTCAGTTATGAATTTTTGAAAAATGCCGTTTTTCGAGGTCAGTGGCACGAGTGACGTGGTGAGGGG
>JAQIWT010000249.1:0-25979 GCA_034696485.1 Isohypsibius dastychi | reverse complement strand
GAATTACTCTTCTTTTTAAAGCCATAATTTCTTTGTTCGGTTGATTTTCCACCACTTCCCACGGCATGCCAATCTCAACTTTCACTCCTCTCCTTCTGCAGATGAATAATATACGGATAATACAGTAATAATAGGGAGTTGCGCCAACTCCATCCAACATTTACCTCAAGGTATTCAAAGCATCGAGCGTTTCGCTTTCCTGTTTTGCATATCGCTGCATTCCTTCCTTATTATGAACATAATATGCGGACACATTCGAACAGACAGTGTCCATGATCTCCAGAAGGCGAAGCTCTCTGGAACAACAGCAGATGATAATAATGTTAGGAAAACTTGAAATTGTGTAAGAAAGAATCAATTGCGTGCAAAAACTTACGATCGGCTGTAATCAATTTTTCGAGCATCCGATGCCGAGGGTTTTGAACCCAGTTCTATTTTCATACTGGTCTTTGTAGCTTTCATCTTCTCGTCCAACTCGTGAGCAAAAACTCTGCAAACTTTTTTACCAATGGTGTAACTAACGTGACGACCATTAGATTTATTCAGTTGCAATTACCTTCACATTTTGATGGAACTCGAACAACCGTGTCTTCCTCCGAGGACTTTTGATTTGATGCAGAAGCAGAAATCGCGCAAAATAATAACACAAATCCAGCCGAGATCGCTAAGCGAATGCAGTCCATGATTAATCTCCCGACCCGTTATTTGGTTGTGGTGAACGATTTGAAAACTCTTATTTATCCGCAAAATCAAGCGATTGGTTTGGAGTTTAGACCGACCAGAAGCAAAAACCCTCTGGCGAAAATATTGCAAAACGTGCTGGATTATAAACACATACATGCGGAGTACAGTGGTACGTACTGCTACAGTCTCCCAATCATAACCATAAACAGATATCTTCGTTCGGTTTTCTTCTGGTAATTCTTGCACTCTCAAAATTTATTTTACAAAAGGATCAATCAAGTTTATTTTATCTTTCGTATAAAATTAATCAACAAAATTTGAGTTAAGGGCCGAAATTTTCTATTCACTTTCTAGCATAGGGCTGTGAATAACTTGGATTTTTGGAGTGGACAGAAAAAAATCTGATCTTGACCCATGACCTGAGGAGAACCCACCCACACCATGTGTAAATTTTAACAAGTGCGTCATTCCATGTATGAGCCAGCCATGATTGTTGTTATCGCTATATAGCGTACTCACCAAGTCTACCGCATACTCCAGCGCCGAACGGGTTGTCTCGACAGCCTGATATGATGTTAGGCCTCGGCAGCAGATTGATCGGCGCGGTATGTGGCTCCGAATTTCTTCAGACCTAGTTTGAATAGAGGCCGTTCCGTTCCGTTGAATTTGGGATTCAAATTCTGTTAGAAAATCTTCACTTGTGCTCTCACCTAGACCCTCGTTGATGGTGCTGTGATATTCTCTAGATATGTCCACAAACGGGAATTATCAAGTTGCCGAAGCTCACAGTTTTGGAATCGAGCCCATCACATGTCATGCTTGGAAAAAGGATCGTTCAGGTAATAAATCTACATGCATGCACTCCCTCACCTGAATCTTGATGTGCTTATTTACAGAGATCGCTCTTAGTTTGAACAGCAACGATGTCATAATTTGTAAAAATCACAACGGACACTGGAGCACTGTAGCCACTTTATCTGGTCATGATCTTCGTGTTACTGGCATCGATTGGGCTGCAGAAACAAACAGGATCGTCACTTGTGGAGCTGATCGGAATGCTTATGTTTGGACGCTAGTTTCCGGAACGTGGACCAAGCAGTTAGTGCTGTTACGTACTAACAGAGCAGCTACATGTGTCAAATGGTCGCCAAAAGGAAACAAATTCGCAGTGGGATGTGGAGCCAAAGTTGTTGCTGTTTGCTATTTTGATGAGGAGAACGACTGGTAAGTGAGGACTATCGTGCACCTTTCCCCTTTAGGTTTGAGTTTTCAACCTGCATTGACGCTTTGCCGGTTTGAAAAGCCCGAATAACTCCTAGAAGTGTCTTTATTACTCCTTTTGAAATTTGATGGCTGAATATAGTCGACCAGGTATGTATTTCAGGTCTTTATTACTCCTTTTGCAGGTGGTTGAGTAAACACATTAAAAAGCCTATCCGGTCGACGGTGACAACGGTTGACTGGCATCCGAATAATCAATTACTTGCGGTTGGATCCAGTGATTTTACGACAAGGTAGAAGAATTCACTTGTTAGTTGCAGAGACGGGAATTTCAAACTAGTTTCTGTCCTTGTAGAGTATTTTCCGCATTCGTGAAAGAAGTCGATGACAAACCGACTGTGGGTGTATGGGGAGACAAGAATGCTTTTGGAAATTTGATGGCTGAATATAGTCGACCAGGTATGTATTTCAGGATGGCACTTTTAATTTTTGCTATTTTTCGGTTTACATCCATTTTTACAGCAGTTATGTTTTTTCAAGGTGGATGGGTTCATGACGTCCGGTTTTCTGCAAGTGGTGACAAGCTTGCATGGGTTTCGCACGATAGCTCCATCTCGGTGATTGATGGCAAACGGGACATCAACCAAGTGATGACATTGAAAACTTCGTTCCTGCCCTTCATGTCCTGCATTTGGTTAAAAGACACCCATCTGCTAGCAGCCGTATGAGTTGAAATCCAGATGATACTTCCGGAAGTACTGAAGAATTGCATTTTTCAGGGTCATGACTGTTCTCTTATACTTTATTCTTTGGATCAAACTGGACAGTTGAGTTTTGTATCTAGAGTTGATCAGAACCGAAAGAAAGAAGCCAGTGGATCCAAGTAAGAGTTGCAGAAATACCGGTCTGGCCAACCGCTTGTTTTGAATGTTTTCTTTCTAGTGCTATGCGAAAGTTCAGAAGTTTGGATACCCACGGGGCTGCGGAAAATGTTGATGTCTTTCTGGACTCAACACATCAGAACACTATAACGTAAATGGGCAGCCCAGTCTAGTCTGAATTTTCAATTTACATTTTGTATTTCTTTACAGGCAGTTGTCCCTTGCGTCTGATCACAAAAACGACACACATGTTTGTTCGACTGGGATGGACGGTCAAATGGTAGTGTGGGACGTCCGGGTTTGACGCAGCTAACTGGACTTTTACAGATGAGTATTTTTTTCTTCATTGACATGCTTGATTTCCGTTCCACATCCGGAATGACTTTTTTGCCTCTGGCCAAGAAAAGATTTTTCATTATCACGTTTCTCCTGAACCTTGTTTGTGATTCGAATTTTCTGATGTCGTAGTTGCCTTTTACCCTTCTCTGTTTATTGGTTGGATGCATGGAATGAAATGTCTTTCTAAGTATCGGTTTTCGTCCAGGAGAATAGGCACATGGTAAACGACCGCCAATTCGGTTTGACCCGCCGAGTTTCCCTCTCTATGGCGAAGAATTTCAGGCGACACAACAAGCCCGGAATTTTCTTTACTCCCGTTGAAGCGTTTCAAATTAAAGAGAAAAGAATCGAAGAACAAATTGCAGCTGACCAAGCCGATACAGAAACAATTGACATAACATTTATTTTTTCGGTGCTGATGATTCCTTGGCTTTCAGTACCCGCTGAATGATCTTCTGTTCTTCTATGAGAAAAGCTCGGACGATCCTAGAACGCAAACAAAGATTTATCACCAACCAACAATCGGAAGTGACAGAATTCTGCCAACCTCTGGCGAACGCAGTGATGGCAACGTGATCCTCCATATGATCTGGTAACATGCTTCTCACGTTTTACTATCGAATGAAGCTCACGAGGTCGAGCACGAATAACCTACAAACAGTCAAAATTTAATAATACTGGAGTTTCACCGATGAAAGATAGACATACTCCTTTGAGGTCGTTCTTGCAATCTCCACATCGAGCAGGACTGGCAAGTTTCTTCTGGTGAATGTAAACCAGGCGACCACCGGGAGTCTTCACGCTGAAAGAAGATGGCTGAACCCAAAAACAACAATCAAACCAGCAAAAGAACTTACATCTTCTTCTTGTTGGAGGGTGTGCTGTACGGAAGGCGACGCCGGAGAGTTAAACGCTGGCCCATTTTCAGGTAACAAGAAGTTAACGGGAATTAAACAGTGGTAAATACTCGAACGATAACGCAGGAGAGAAGTCACCAAATTCAGGAGACTTTTCTTGAGTTTCTACGTTGTGTGAAGTCCTCTGACGTGCATAACGGGGCACCAGTGCATGCGAGCTCCGCTGCGCTTTTATTTGCTGAGCGGAATCGGAATTTGGAACTTTTCTCCGCCTTGCTTTCAGAAGCGGGGAAGAGAAGAGGGTTAGCCGCCGGATGCCCGGATGTGCCTCGTTTTGTCCCTTAATCGGTTGTTGTGCTACAAAATTGTGCCCAAAATTCTGCTACAAATATATTTTATTATTTAGATTTAAATATGTCGCACGATATCTCACGATCCCACTCAAAAAACAGTTGGTTAACAATTTTTGAGCAGACTAGCTCACCACTTTATGCACCCACCTTTGGTGACTTGAGCGGCACAAATTCAAAAGTTTTCTTGTTTGTTGTTGCAGTCTTCTTATTTCGTGACTGCGAATTTTGATAATTTTATCAACCGCACCAAAATCGTTAATTCAAAGTACCGCTGCATAACCATCCGCGCATCCCATCTTTGGACATTTCTCCTCATGTAATACCCCGTGCAGTGCCGTACCTCAAGTGTTTGCTTTGAGGCAGTTCATTCCATTACTGGGCTCGCTTTGCCAAGTGACTTGTTGTGCGTCTAGACGTGCTTTGTGTCCAGGCAAATCGCATGGTGTTGAATTACGCTGGGATCGAAACTTTGTGCAGAACTTTTTGGACTGGTAAAATTGGAAATTCTGACGAGGGAGTGCTTTACAAGGAGTTTTTTAGCAGATCTCTGACTATGGATTATCTGGGGAATGGCGGTTTGAGAAGTGAGTTGATTGCCTGGTTTAACTCCATTTTGACTTGATCCGCAAATTATTCGTTTTGATATTCCCAAACATGATACAGAGATGAAATTCTTGTTTTTTGTGTTTGTGTCATTTTGTGCGTTGTTCTTGATTTCACCACGTCTATTTGCTGAATGTCCTCATCGATTTTCGCTTTGATTTAACGTGAATGGTTGTTTCTTTTAGGTACAAGGCCGCTCTTGCTTCATGGACTACGCGCTATCCGCCGTTAGCAATTAATTTGAGAGCATCTCGAGGTGCAAGTTGACCTTCCATTAGAGCAATTTATCAACCATGTCTTTACTTTCCTGCAGATTGAGCTGTTTTCCTCAAAAAGCCCGACTCAATCCCATGGCTGACTCGGAAATAAGGGTTGCAAACACGTACCGACTTGGCAGAAAAATAGGTGAGTCAATTATTAATATTAATATCTTATATCTGAATAAATGAAATATCGTTTTCTTAGGTGGCGGATCATTCGGAGAGATATACCTGGGTAATTATTCAGATCAGATTTGGTCAAATTTGTTATGTATGATGTGTGCTCAAGTAGTTATCATTTTGCAACAGAAGTTTTGTCTCGCATCAGCTAAAATTTTGTTGTGATCGAGAGGAGCTTGACTTTAGACTGCTTAGATAATGCACTTGAATCATTATTTCGTGTTTGTTGTAATTTAACATGCAAAAAATTAGGTCGCATTTGTCAGCGACGAATTGTATCTGAATCTTGTAGATTTTCATTTTTCACAGTGCCTTTTTTTCAGGTACAAACGTAAAAACTGGAGATGAAGTTGCAATCAAGCTGGAAGGTCTCAGGAATAAACATCCTCAGCTGCACATTGAAAGCAAATTTTATAGAATCATGCAGGGAGGAGGTACGTGCCGTTTTGGCTGTAAGTTGTTATTCGACATAATGATGACCATTATTTGCCTAGTCGGTATTCCAACGATCCACTGGTGTGGAGCGGAAGGAGATTATAATGTCCTGGTTATGGAGCTTCTAGGCCCGAGCCTTGAAGATCTCTTCAATTTTTGCAACCGAAGGTTCTCATTAAAGACGGTTCTGCTGTTGGCAGATCAGCTCGTAAGTATCTGTCCAGTTCCACTTAACACTCAGTCGATTACACAGATGACCTTTCAGATCTCTCGAGTGGAATTCGTTCATGGCAAGAATTTTATTCATCGTGATATCAAGGTGATCCCAGAATTGTTTGTTTGTCTCCTTTATTTTTTTAACAGATCTTATTTTTTCTTGTAGCCTGATAATTTCCTTATGGTAAGATTCCATCAACTTTGGAATTTCGCCGCGTATATTCAATTTTGTTTTATCAGGGTCTTGGAAAGAAAGGCAACCTGGTATATGTGATTGATTTTGGTTTGGCCAAAAAATACCGGGATCCCCGTACGCATCAGCACATTCCCTATCGAGATAACAAGAGCTTAACCGGAACTGCTCGATATGCCTCCATCAACACCCACAAGGGAATAGGTAAATAGTTTGATGTAACAGATTCGCTAACGACTGAATGATCATCTTGATGAATCACAGAGCAAAGTCGGCGAGATGACTTGGAAGCCCTGGGTTATGTGTTGATGTATTTTCAACGTGGCTCGCTGCCGTGGCAGGGCTTGAAAGGAAATAATAAAAAGCAGAAATACGAAAAAATCAGTGAGAAAAAGATCGGTACCCATCTGACAGAATTATGTCGTGGTTATCCACGTAAGTTCGAAATTTCTCATGTGTACCATCTCTCACTCTCCTTCTCTTTTGCAGCCGAATTTTCACGCTATTTGGAATATTGCCGGAATATGGATTTTGACGCCAAGCCGGATTATCTCTATCTGCGGCAGATGTTCCGAACGCTCTTTCATCGCAGTGGATACACGTATGATTATGTATTCGACTGGAATACGAAGTCGAACGTAAGGTGTCTTTGACTATAATGTGGATTTTTGACTTCAACGATGTGAATCGATTTTAGGTGACTTCCTTGCCACCAACATTCTCGCTCAATATTCCACAAGCAGAGGAGCCCCCAGCACATGATCAAATGGAAACATTCCGCCCGAAAAAGTCGCCAGATTCTCCTGGGCGTAAGCGCAGTTTCCGCTAGCCCTCGTCATTTGCCACTAATTTTTTCATTTTTTTACAGCTTGGAAGCCGATGCTTTCAAATGGACCAAGTCTTTCAAGTGTCGTTCCTCAGTCCCGTAGTTCCAAAGCCCAACTTGTCGGAACTAAAGTCTTGCCAACTAGCCGAGCAGCAGCAGCTGAAAAGCAGGTCACTCAACAACCCAAAGTAGCTAATGTACCGGAAAAGGGACGATATTATTTTGGAGATCGTTGATGCCTGCCGCTTTGGAATATGATACAGTTGGACATGTTGCTCAGCTCGGTTGGTATGCTCCTACACCCTGCCTTCATCATGGCTATCCCTACCAATTTTGAACATATTTTATTCGACGGATTGCTTTCGATTGCCTCGCCTGCATGGTTTCGTGATCATCAAAAGTCAAGCCGAGCTAAGCTCCATGTCCGCTGCCCAACCAATGTGCATTATGTATTATGCCGATTTCAAGTGACTGTTCTGAATCGTTTGCTAATCATCCTCGAAGTAATAATTATGGATTGCTTCTTACGCTGCACTGCAGCTAATACAGCGGACCAAGTGCCAAGCTGGATTAATATTTGCGGATCTGTTCAAGATGTGGAATCTGTGATCACGTCTGGATTTTGTTGTTTGGCTTTTATACTCTCCTCGTGGAAATCTCTCTTTTTTTGGTTTCAGCAGCAATCTCTTTTTTTAATTGATTCCATTCGTGGGTGACCTTTGGTCAGAATAATAAATGTTGCAAATGAAAGTAGCAATCAGCGTCAGGATTTCTGTGGGGGGGGGGGAGTGTAGGAACCCTTGTGCTTAGCCGGTGGCTTACTGGCCCGACCGAGCGAGCGCAGGTTGTTGACCAGAACATGAACGTACTCGTAAATGATTTCTGATCTTTATCTGCTGATGAACTTCTCTTTCTCTTCCCTTGCCTCCAGGATCTGGAACTTTGGGTCTTTTGACTTTACTGTTTGTCGATTATGGTGACTCGCTGATGTTTCATTCCGGGTTGGATATTATCGAAGGTCGGAATGGACTTCCGCTCATTCCCTGGATCCTCCGTTTATATTCGGATATTCTTCACTATTTTCTGTGTTTTCCTCTCCACCCAGGCTCATCAGCTTGCGCCATCAATTCTTGCACTACCTTGGTCACATAGAACCTTGAGTGACCATCACCGTCTCTCACCAGGTAACATTCAATCGATCTGTTTTGGTTCCAGTGAGGCAATATTAGAACTGTTGCTTTCAGATCCGTCCATTTGTGGATTTTCAGTCAACATCGTGGAATCGGGTTCTATGAAGAACGGATTATTTACTACTTTTGTTTTATTGGATGTCACATACGTTGTCCACGTTACATTCTTCGATGGACAGTTTTCCATCGTTCAAGTGAATTCTTTGGACGCATCGACCATCGAACCAAAGTTTACAACAGTTGCGGCAACGCGGTTGCGTTATCAGATCCTGGATGTTCAGGTGGGTGTTCAACAGATAATTTTTCATGGTTGTGATTCAGTTGGCTCTGATACAAGGCGAAAACCTGCGACGAACATGAGGCCTACGTCGTCGTGACGTTGAGCAAAGACGGGATGAGCTCCGAACTACAGCTGCTTGTATTCAAACTTGATGAAAGATTGCCGGGAAGTGCAAAATATGTGATCGCCCACAACGGCCAGCTTTCATCGGCCAAAGGAGTGTCGGATGTTGATATAGCATGCTTCGAAAAGAACTTGATATTCTCGATCGCCGTTTCACCGGTCATGTTACCATCAAGCACCAGAACTGTCCAGAGGTGAAAAAATTCCAAAATAATATCTGGTTCTGTTCATCAAGTTTGTCTCGTAGCTCGATCCGAGTATGGAATCCAAAAAGCCGAACAGTGGTAAAGGTCATCTCGACGGATACGCTTGACGCCGTGTCGGTTACTTCCGGCATCCGTGGTAGATGTCTTCTGGTCATCTTTGGACAATCTAGCCACGATTTCTCGGCTGAGCGTCCGCTGGATACTTTGGTTTACTGCGTTTCACTCAGTATGATTTCAGTTGGCACTTCGGTGCACTTGCAAATTGGGTCCAAAGAATGTTCTGGAAATGGATTTTTTAGGGGCGCGGAACGATTGGAGAATACAACTTATGCAGCAGATGAGACTGTGTGCGGTTAATGGGTTGAATATGTATCTGGATGAAAGGCATGAGCTGCATCTCCTGTTGGCCATAGCGCGCACCGATCAGCGATTCGCGAATTGCCAGAAACGATCTGTCGCGATGACTTGGAATAGTGGCGGATTCAATTCGGCTCGAAACGTTAGCGTCACCGCTGATGCAGAGATTTATCATTTTCCGACGCCATGTTGCAATATTCTTGCTACGAGGAGAACGGATGTTGAAGTGGGCCCTTGTCATTTTCGAAAGTAACCGAGGTTGACCTTTCGCATCTCGAATTCTCTTTATTTTCATCTAGAAAACATTTACGATTGCCGGATCGTCCGAAACTTTGTTTCGTGGTGTGCAAAAAGTTGACCATATTTCTGTACGAGGAAGATTTTTTCTCCTCATTTCATTTGTGGCTGGAGTTCAACAAGCACCATTACACGAGATCCACTGTGTGAGATCTGTTGCGGTTTATGTTCCTGTACCGGCGAAATTGATGGCTCCTCAACCTGTGCGCTCATTGCCTCTAGTCGCTATACCGGCTCAGAAAAGTGCATCCATGATATATCAGCCGAAGATCTATCCCGCAGGTTTGGTTTCAGTTCTCTTCAAAAGTCGTATTCTTAGAACTCTATCGTTTCAGTCAGAATGATGCAGCTGCCGCAGGTTCATGCAGCTTCAAACCAACTGATCATGCGGAGAGCTCCACTTCCTGCACAAGCCTATCACCATCCCCAGCCAACAGCGTTAATAAATTATCAGCCGCCATTGGTCCACCCGCCCTTTATTCAGGCAAAGAGAATACCGCGAAAACTCCGCCATAGATTCGAGGATTTTTTCTGAGAAAATCGGTTACAAAACTCTGTGATTAATTCCTCACTATGCCCCCTGCCGGCATGTTTAGTTTTGCGATTTTGCCATCTCAATGTTGTTCTTTTACTTGGATGCCGGGTTTTGACATTTTTGTCTTTCATTTGATAACCAAAGTTTTATTGGTAGCCGGTACGAATGAACTGGTCTGATGAACATAAAATGCAAAATCGACTACCATTGGTAACCGTACTTCGAGATCGTACTACGCGGGGGGGGGGGGGGCACGATATGGACCGGATCCTCGATCTCCGAGTCAAGCACATCAGCTGCTTGGAGTTGGTGAATGTTTTCGTTTTTCCATAATTTCTGTTTTGCACTTGCTTGCTTTCTGCTTGATCCATCGTACAAGAATTCAGTGTTTCTGTAGCGAGAATACCAAAACTTGTTTGTCTTCGGAAAGCGGGTAGAAATTTATAGGCATTTCTGGACCTTGACGCGCGTTTTCTTCAGCATGAATCGTCTATCTGTGCGTAGATTCTGGTCAAAAATGTCCTGTTCTTTTCGTGTTTTTGCTTTGATGAACAAGTTCTCCTTTGTTTTCCAGCGATTGTTTTCACCGTCTGGTAAATCCACGATTCCTATCTGTCGCTTATTTGCATCGGTGGCTCAACCTCAACATGTTGAACACAAAAGCGCGGGCACAAGCAGTGGAATTTCGTTCGGTATGAGAAATCATGTCCTACGTTTTCACGGTTTGTTTCATGCAAAACCTTAATTTCAGACCTGACTGACGAACAAAAAGCGTACCAAGTGATTGAACTGCAAATGACTGTATGGCAGCTTTTCACTGAATGCACTTCTTCTATTTTCTAGGAAGTCGTCAGAAAGTTTTCACGTGAAGAAATTGCTCCAAAAGCTGCGGAATATGACAAATCTGGAGACTATCCATGGGATATCATCAAGAAAGCCTTCGACCTGGGTCTCTTGAATTCGTTTGTTCCCCCGGAATATGGTGGGCCGGGGATGGGAAGTCTTGATGCTTGCGTGATTGTCGAAGAGATGGCTTGGGGATGCACGGGAATATCGACGGCATCTGGAAATAGTTTGGGAGTATGTCATTAATTCTGGGCTTTTTATTATTACTTATTGTTGGTTTTCATTTGCCTATTCAGTTGTCGAATTTCTTTGTTTTAGCAAGCGCCTGTCATCCTGGCCGGAAACCATGAGCAAAAGAAGAAATATCTGGGCCGCATGACTGCTCCGACATCAGGGAAACCTTTGATGTGTGCTTATTGTGTGACAGAACCCGGAGCGGGATCAGATGTTGCAGGAATTAAAACCAGAGCTGTGCGACAGAAAGATGGGGACTACGTAATTAATGGACAAAAAATGTGGATCACAAACGGTATATTTGCAGATTTGTTGTTTAATATTCAATAACGGCATAAATGTTTTAATTTGAAGCTAGCGTTGCAAACTGGTTTTTCGTCCTGGCAAGGACAGCCGAAGACCCTAAAACACCGACAGGGAAATCTTTCACTGGTTTTATTGTGGAAGCTGACACACCCGGTGTGATTATTGGTCGCAAGGTCAGAATTCAATTTTAATTTTTTTCCTACAATATTTTAATCAGTTCGGACTTATGTGTTTTCGATTTGAAGGAGTGGAACATGGGCCAGCATGCATCAGATACAAGAGGAATCACGTTTGAAAATGTTCTCGTCCCAAAAGAGGTAAGCTTTGTATTTTCAGGATGAATGGCATCGGAATCTTAGTGTTGTTTCGCAGAACGTGATCGCTGCCGAAGGATTTGGCTTCAAACTTGCCATGGGGGCATTTGATCAGACACGACCGCCAGTGGCAGCTCTGGCTGTGGGTTTAGCTCAAAGAGCCTTGGATGAAGCTCTAAAATACAGCACAGAAAGAAAAACCTTTGGGAAGTTCTTGTTTGAGGTATCACTCGGATAGTAGAGCTCTTGTTTTCGATAAAATAAATTTGTATTAATTTCAGCACCAAACGATTGGGAATATGTTGGCTGATATGGCGGTCGGGGTTCAGTTGTCACGTTCGGCGATGTATTGACTTCAACATACTGTTACGTTTGTGGGATTTAATTAATTATTTTGTCAGGTATCGAGCTGCTTGGGAAGTGGATCAAGGTAAAATCCAAGATGGTTAACTGATAGAAAATGGTTGAATGAATCTTCCCCGATCCTGATAGGTCGTTCCAATACCTTTCACGCTTCGGTGGCGAAGTGCTATGCTGCCGACACTGCCAATGATATTGCGGCTGATGCTGTTCAGGTGAGTAACATTAGCATTGTAACACTTCCGGTACCGAATTTTTAATCCTTCCTGTTTCTTTAGATTTTCGGCGGCAATGGGTTCAACAGCGAGTATCCGGTAGAGAAACTGATGCGAGACGCTAAGATCCTGCAGGTAAACAAATAAATCTGAATGTTCAATGTGATCATTCAGTTCTGTTTTTCGACAGATCTACGAAGGAACTTCTCAGATCCAGCGGCTGATTATAGCTCGAGAGCTTGTTAGGAAGCAGCAGCAGGGTGGAAACTAACCGGAATTCGGACTGATTCGTTTCCGCTTCTTATTTATTGAATTTCATATGCAGTTTCCGCTCTCACATAAGTAAAATTGTTGCCACACCCAAATCGTTTTCAAAACCAGAAAGCAGATTGAAAAGGAACATACTGCCTCAAAATAAAGGATTGTCGGATTGCATAAAGAAGTCAACTTGGCCTGATATTTTTCCATAGGTCGAGCTTTTTCACCCATTCAATCGGGGTCCATGAAAGATTAAGCACTTCATTAAAATGATGAAACGTTTTGTTGATTCCGCCGAATCCGTAAAAAGACTCAATTAAATGGAATCCAGATGCCTCAAGGGAAGGAGAATACTTGTGTTCGGCGATGATGTGCGTGAAATGCTCCAGTGCGGAACCGTCGAGAAGGTCAACCTCTTCCGACTTGTTGTACCTAGAAGCAAATACATGAAATGAATTCACCGTACAAATCTAAATATCCGCACCTCCAGTTGTTATTCTGATGATGGAACCGGCTGATCCCATTCTGCAAACTGAAGTTATCCAGGAAGACATTCACAGATGTTGGTCCTTTTTCCTGATGAAGCCGGTAAAGGGCATCTCCACCCAAATAATTATGCGCTGAGATCGAGAGGAAGACAAATGTGGCGAAAATATTCAAGACCAGGTGACTTTTTGCTAGCAGAGATAAAAATGCGTTCTTTTTGCTCCTGAAGCAGAAAAGAATTGGACCACCGTGATGACTATATTGTTTCAAACTTACAGCTCAACACATCCAACCGCGGCGGCTACATTCAGGACCGGCGCAACGTAAATTACAAATCGTAGCTCTTTATGCGGAAGAAAGGAATACAGCAGGACAAATATCAGAACGGGAACCAGGATGTTCAAAACTGATCGATTCCTTGCTGCCGAAAAAACTGCGAACGGCAAGCTTGCAAGTAGAAATCGTGGAATGACGGAATAAAAATACCATAAAAATGGTTCAGTCTGTAACACATGTAATTAGAACGCGAATGACAAACCATGCTAAGAAAAACTTACTCCCCATCTGGAACTTTGATTTTTAATAGTGTTAAACCACAGCACTTCGCCTTCCGGCCAAAGAAGCCTCCGCCAGAAAATCGAGTCGACCAATACAGTCAAACACAGTGCTACGGAAGCAGCCTTGATGCCTTCGATGAACGCATCTCTAAACAATATCCTTCGTCGAAGAAGTGACGAGAGAAGCAGTGGTCCGAACAACAAGGCCAACTCCGAGCGAAATATCAGCGCTGCAAATGCGCCGAAATGGATCATTCTTTTGTCGTTTCCTCTCATCCATTGCGAAACTGCCGAGAGTACTGGAAAGACACTGTACAAAACAACAATAAATTCGCACGAAAAATTCAACTAAACCTAATGGAAGCGCCATAATATTTGGCAGCGTTCGCGATGCGTAGAACAAGAAATGAAATTGGGAAACAGTGATCAGAATAAACCACTTTGCCACTTGGTTGCCGAAAACGCTCCGCACTGCCCGAATGAATTGCAAGATGGACAGGAAAACTAGCGATCCCAAAGACATCCTCGCTGAATGAAAAACGTTGAATTCAAGTATCGGATCATTCCGAATACAATATACCGTGACTTACCCAAAATCAAAACGAAAATCTTTTGGTCTTTGAGAATATCAACGACGAGCAGTTTGGGAAGAAGACTCAAGGAAGATACAGTTACTGCTCCCAGAAAGGTCCTTGGAACCGGGCCGGAAAATTCCAGGTGATCATACTATGCAAAGAATACGAGCTCAACCAAGAGAAATAATGTAAACGAAATATGACAGAGACGTACCTGGGATATGTTTGTCCCGTGAAAAAGTAGATCATGGATTGCCTGAATGTTAAAACTTTCCTCAACCCTGGTCCACGGACACACAGCCAGGTGGCCCATTATCGCGGCCAAAATTAGCAGCTCCATGCTGGATGTGCCGGAAGATAAATCCAGTTGATTTCGTCCTTTATGTTTTCTATCCTTCATCCGGCTGGCCATTTCGTAATTATCATAACACCAGAGTCCGCAGCTTCTCTTAAATCTGGCTTTTACTAGCGAGAATGAAGATTCGAGACAAATCGCAGTAGCAATTCTTCCCAATCAGATACGCAGATTCAAAACAGGGAGAAAAACGATTCCATGTTTTGGTTTTCTGGCTGTAAATAACTCAATCAAGCAATCAATCAACCATTTGCGAGTATTAACTTGACTGCTTCGCTGCTGTATTGGACTTGCACTGCACTGTGTGGCTTGCTTCTCATTTTGTCAAAATCTAGATCAGAGCGAGATGGTTGGTTGATTTAATAAGAGCGAAAACGAGAAGATGTCAGCAATGGGGGGATTTTGATCAACAAAATGATCAGATAAATTAAGGACAACATCTGTGCGGAATTAACCAAAAGGATAATATTGCTTACTAGAAAGACAAGAACAACAATAGTCCACAATTATTTGGGTCGCGGTGGGTCACACTGGAATCAAGAGAGGGGAAAAAACAGCAACATAATTCGACGGAAAAGTCCGGAAACAAAAACAAAAACTATACATGCTGCCATTCTTTAAAAATACTTAACAGCTGCATAATTTAAAATCTTTGATGACCGGGCCTCCGTGAAAATCGTATTGTAGCCGACAATCTCTTTTCCGGACGCGGACAAGGAAAGAGATTTCTGAACCAGGTCTTGATTCTGACCTTTGCCGTTCTTGTTTCTGGTCTCTCGATCTGCTCAACTGTCGACAAATATATGCTGATCTCGTCTGCTGATTTTTCATGAGGATGCCGCTTCCGATATTCCATCGCAAAAATTATCAACGACACAGCAACTAAGCCTCCCATTATTATTCCGACGATTATTCCAACAGCGCTGCCATATTCCATAATTTCGGACGGCTTAGCAGGCTCTGGTTCACTGGCAAATTTATCGGCATGTGGCGGTTCAGTTTCTGCAATCTCCCGACGGCCGTCCACAACTACAGAAACCCTTTCAGAATACAGAATTCATTCAGAAAACAGACACAACAGTGACTTTTGCTAATCAAAATAAGTAGTCATTCGTTCGGCCGATCAATTCCAAAATTCAAAAGAAATACAATCTCCTCACCATTTTTGGTTGTGGCATTCACTGAGACCGTCGTTGTATTCCCAATCCCAACTGCTGTCGGGATGTCATTTTTGCAATGAATTGAAGATTCGTCTTCGCCATCTGGGCAATCTCTGATAGAGTCGCACGTCCATTGGGAAGATAAGCACAATCCATTTGAGCATCGGAATTCGCCAGTTTCACACACTGGTCGAAATGAGTTTGGAGAGCTGAGACATTCGATTCGAAATTCGTCCGATTTATCATAACAATCCGTGAATCCATCACAGACGCGAATATTGGGGATACATTGTTGTCCAGTTCGACACTGATGTTCTCCCTTCTTGCAAATACCAACACATATTGCAGCAGCCTCATCATCTCCACCTCTACAATCTCGATCTCCATCACATTTCCAATGATCAGGAATGCATTTGCCATCGCTGCACCGGAAGTGGTCCAGCGGGCAAGTTTGCGCGCAGCTTTCTGGTAATTCTACGAAAACAGATCAATCTTGAGCTTTTTCCCGGAAGAATATGCAAAAAGCACAGCTTGCGTCTCGAAATCCTGAAATGCATGCAAAAGTACACTCACCATCACTTCCGTCGTTGCAATCGACTTGGCCATCACATCTCCAGTCAATGGGTAAACAACGGTTTTCGTCGCAAGACATTTGGCGGGGTAAACAAGTGCGATTGCCGCAGTTCTCTTCATCTGATCCATCATAACAATCTTTCTGGCCGTCACACCTCCATTTTGCAAGTATGCATTTCCCATCCAAGCACCTCACATCACTGGGAGGACAGGCTGCAAGCAAGAACCCTGATGTATTTCGCAACTGGGGTCTACAGGTCTACCAGGAAATGGACTGCACAGAAGTGGACTTACCGGTGTCTGGATGGAGATTAACAGGAAGGGCAAACGTCCTCATTATCAGGACGGGGAAATAGATAACTGCTAGTAAAAATAAAAATCTTGGGCTGTAAACAGCCATCGCAGGGCAGGAACCAATCCAGGAACAAATAATAATATACCAATGCAGATTTCAAGCACAGCTTCAGACACCGAAAACCCCGAGCGGTGGACTTCAGGTTAGATAAAACGTCATGACATGATGAAATCAAAGGGTGTTTCGCAATAGATAATTAATATTTCACGACAAGGCCGCACCTCCATTGTAACAAATGAATTAACCACAAAATCTGAATGAACTATCGACATAAACGTAGAGAGCAGTTTGACGTGAGAGGAGGAAGGCAGACCGTCTGGCTGAACCAGCCTTATCTGGAACCCCATCAGCCACAATCACCCAATCAGCCCATTGACCACGCAAAAATTCGACGAAGCACGGCGCGATAATAAAGGTAGAAGTTGTCATCGCTAAATGACCTCCGTGAGAACGAGCTTTTTACTATACTCTCAGTTGGTCGTCCGGACTTGGAATAGTCTGGGAAAACGGATTTCCATTGTGTGACACTGAACTGAATTACATCGTCGTCAATTATGTTCCAAATCGCCGAAAAAATATAATTTTCCGGATGTTGCTGCCGCTGCCTATTATTGAACATTTCGGAAACTGAGTTTAATGACAATGACTGCTCGGAATGCGAAGTCGGCGCTAATTCAGAAACCTACGGAACGTCAACATTGTTTTTTCACGGTAATGTGTGACGTGGCGTTCGATTTTTTGAAGTCTGCAACCAGTTTAAACTTGGGTAAAACCTTTTCCGAGGTACCTGAACAGTCTCGGAACGTAGCGAATTTCGGGACAGCATTTCCCGCTTTAAAATTGGCAGACATAAAGTCCACGAAAATGTCTGACCCATTTAAGGACGGCTGGGACCTCTTTGTGCACGCATTCACCGCTCGACGTCACTCTTCTCTGCCAATAGTCCAACACAGTCTGCCAACAAAAAGCATGAGATTTGTCCCCAGAAAACGTTTCCTTACCAGGTGTTTATTGTCGTTCTTCGTTTTGGACATGAACATTTTTCTATTAGTGTAAGCAAAAACCGATTTTTGTGTGTGTCTGGCCTTGCTAATTATTACAGATGAGAAAAGAAAAATAAGGAAAGGGAGAATGTAGATTTAGGATAAAACGTGTGTTGACTGTTGAAGTCTGATTTCCTTCCGGATTGCCCTTTCAAGAAGAAGTAATGAGGTTTTCTTCAACACGTACAAATTTCAATAGTTACTGTTTTGGACGTTCGAGTGATTCATATCTTCCAAAGCGAGCCATGGACAAGTTTCATGAAAATATTCGAAAAAGCTCTAAAGCATTCAAGCAAATCCACTAAAAAGTGCAAATTTGAAAACCAAGCAACTCGTATCATGTTGAGAATAGTCGCACGAGGTTAATCGTAAAAAAAACTCAAAGGGCGTCTTCTTTTGTATTCCCTCCGTTTTGATAATAAGAGCTGTTGCGACCTTTTCCGTTTCGCATATCTGGAGTTCGTAGAAAGCTAGTAGTATCCGTCTTCCCATCAGCCAGAATCATTTCCGGCTCTGGGCTTTCCTCTCCTTCATCTTCATCTCGCAATGGCACATTCCCTTTGTTGCGTTTGCGAAGGGAGGTTCCGCGAGGTCGGTAAATACTTGGCTCAGGCATCACAGTTCGTTCGAATTCTCCGCGTCTTCCGCAACAAGCAGCCAGAAAGGATTTCTTGAAATTTTCGCTGAGCATCGCATAAAGGATGGGATTGACGGCGGAATTGGTGTAGCATAAACATTGAAAGAAGCTCATCATGTAGATGACAGGGTGAGGGGATTCCGGCTCTTTGCTGTAATCCGAAGGACAACCGGCGGTCGCGTTTTCCAGCTCTGGTGCAGCGACTTCTGCTTGCTGTCCATCGCCGAATGCGAAAACCAGGAGCACTTGGAAAATCCTGAATAACAAAGCGAAATTACAGCTCGACCTTTGGAAACTACAGACATCCCAGAAAAACCGCAAATTTAAAACCCGCCTTTAGTAGAGGCATACTGTCCCCCTGATTTTCCACTAGTGAAAAAAGCGCTTGCGCGTAAAATGTAGTAAAAATATAAAAGAAAACATTTGAAATTGGTTGAAAAAATGTTGACAAAGCATAAGTATAACGATAGCCCATACATCAAGCAAGATGCATGGGTATTTTTAATGCGTACTTTTGAAATACCGGATTTTTGACACCGAGAACGAAGGAAAGTTTTTGGAAGATTATTTTCGGGCTGAGTTAGGTCAAAGTGTGGTGTGTGTGTGAACCCCCCCCCCCCCCCATCAATATGAGAAGGGGACAAAAACTAAAAACCAAGGCCAGTAATCACGAGAGTTTTCTGGAAAGTTCTCGTTGCTTCGCTTGACAGATTATAAGAGACGGAAATATTACAGCGAACAAACAACATACCAATAAGGCAGCCAACATATGATGTACGCCGTGACCTTTAAGGAAAGCTTCATCAGTTGAATTTTTTCAACCGTTTTGTCATCTGCCATACCACAGCTAGTACCACAATGGTAACCTTTCGGTGAGATCGCCGCCGTGTCTCGCTCTGAGTGAGGCTTTTTTCGTCCATAGTCTTCAGTTTGCGAAGAACCATGGCGTAAAACGCCAAGATTAGAACAAGTGGAAAAGCGAATCCGAGGACGAAGCAATAGAGTGTGAAAGCCTGCATTCCATCCCGTGCGTCATGGACTCCTGGCCAGTGGATGGCGCATGGGAGTCCCTCAGTATGGCCGGCATAAGCAAAAACAGGCAACACTGAAACGAAAAATAAATTCAATGTCGGATTGTATTGTTGACATTTTCTAGTTGGAAGATTTCGGTTCTTGAACGTACTTAAGACCAGCGAGGTCAGCCAAATAATGGTGCACACAACAATGGCTGCTTTAGCTGTTCGATACTTGTTGCTCCTGATTGGGTGACTAAATCAAACAATATTAACAATTTTGCGGAATATATGAGGGAGAAGGAGGTCAACGATCAGACGGAATTTCATAACCATCCCATGCTGATGACAAAGGACTTGGCTTACCATACGGCAACTGCAATAACAAATATGAGGCCCATTAATTCAGCTATAAGAAGCAATTCTGGGTTCCTTCACGCTTACAATATCGATCCGCGCTCATTACCATGAGGAAAAATCCTGACGCGAATTGGTTGACGGTCGTCATTGAATAATATCTGAGATAAAGGTCACTATATAGAATAATAATCGATACGGGGAAAGAGCGATCTTACATTTTGCAGTAAAGGTCACCGAAAACCCAGTGTCTGATATACGTGGTTACCTATTAGTCAAATTATTTCACCAACTAAATAAAGTGAATAATAACAGCCTTACCATTAAAAATGGCAGGTTTATTAGAAAACATAGGTCCGCCAGTGCAAGAGATAAAATGAAGAAGTTGGTGACGGTGTGCATCTTGGAATACCGGCACACAACGTAGAGCTGCGAAAACAATTTCTTGTTGTGGTTCTTGTTAGTTGATGAAAATAATATGGTAAAATGGATAATTAGCACAGATGAATGTACTGGAAATATAACGAAAAAAACGGCAAATAATGTTGTCAAAATAATGTTTAAATAATGTTTTTAAATTACCTTCATGGTAGTATTCAACTAATTTTATAATTTTGTTTTGTTTTACGAGTAGTAAAGTTAAAATATTTTCAGTTTTTTTGAACACTTACAACCAGTGCATTTCCGCACATTCCAACTAGATATATAATTCCATAATACACGTTGACAACCGCAAGAAACGCTCCTCCTCCGGGTGCCGACATGGTGTTGTTTTCGCACTGTAACGATGTGTTGGATGTATTCCAGTGCTCGTAAGACATGTTGATGGCTTATAATAACTCGCGACCTCCAAATCCCTCGGAATAATGCCAAATGTCTGGTGTCGGGGAATAAGCTCAAATTATCGCAATGGGAACGGCTCTCTAATTTGCTGGATTTTTTCGTTAGCGCAATGGTAATCGCTGATATCCCTCCAGTTGATGTCGCGATTTAACGAAGCTATTTCTTCAGGGAGAGCAACGAGTCTCCTTGATGCAAGTAGTAAACAGTTGTGATATTCACATGAGAGCCCGTTGAAGATGCGATGTTATCAAAAGATGTCCCACTACCGGCGATGGCAATTTGCCAGGGGAATAAGCGCCCTCGCTAGCCGGAAGCGCTAATATGGTTATTCACTTTGGTTCCACGCTGGCAACACGCAGGTTGGACAATCTCAATGCTCTCCTCCAAGATTCAGACCGGATGTCCTAGAAACGACAAAGAACTGGAATGAAGAGCATATCGTGATCAATTAGAACTGCCGAAGGGTTTATTGTTTTTAGCGCAAAATAACAAGCTTTATTCTGATTGTACGCATTCGCCATCTTCGAGGAATATCCCGAAGACGTCTTCATTCCTGGTCAACATTTTGATAAACATGCCGATCTGATGTAAAAGCCTTTTCAAGTTATGAAATTAATCAAATGTCAATTAACTTAGAACACCGGAAGCACGGCATGATGGTGGCGAGTGATCCTAACGAGAGCAATTATTCGTGCGTTCTTCCTTAATCGCCAGAAAAATGGAAAGTATTCGACATACCAATCGCCAAATCGATTTTGAAAATACATGTCAAGCAGAGTAAATAAACCCAAGGCCGGATATGCGCCGTAATGCGGGCCGGCAAAACTGGAATCGAAATGCTAACAAAAAAGAAATTTTCAAGAGAAGAATGATAAAACGTTGGTAACAGGTTCGCAAATAAATAAATTCGAAACTCTGAGTATGTAAATGGACTCTTCAAAGAACCCATCCCTGAAGGTGGAAAAAAAGTATCACTTTGCCACCTAGAATTCAACTAGATCGCCGGGTGGTCAAACACTCACGATTGATTCGGTATTTTATTTCGCCTTTTTAACCCGTTCAAGGATGGGCCGCAGTTTGTCATATTCTTAGTACGACAAGTACCACAAGATCGAACAGCTCTCTTGGAATAAGTCTTATAAGAAATTCAATACTCATAACAAGAAAACCAGATAAAAATGGGATTGATTGAAATGTAATCCGATAAATATGAGCCATCTCAAAAATTATAACACTATTTACCGTTGAGATTTCAGAGAAATGAGACCGTTCCGCAATTTCAATAATGCATTCAGACGAAATCATGTCTTATAGGACCCGATGTGCCTGTAAAAATATCCGACCAAGTGCGTCACAGGTGAAGTTACCGACAATGGCATGCAAACATCAAAATATGATATTACTGGCCCTATTTTGACAAGCCCGAGAACTGCTAAATATTCAGTTGCGCATAACGGATTCAAGATGTCAGGATGTGGGACGATATCACATTACGCCCGAAACGAAATCCCGCAAAACGAAATTTAAACAAAATGCAAACGACTTCCCAGTAATGAAGTAACAAGAATATATTTCACTAGAAAGAAATACAGACATGATAAGAACAAAATAGGTTGAAGAAAATATTTGGTCTTTCAAAATTACGTCCACAGTTTTTCGAGCTGAAATAAGGATTTGCAAGGTACGTAAATCTACTTAGAGAACATTTCGGAGACGATTATTTTAATCTACAGTCTACACCTATTTTTGTTCTACAATGGTGGAGAGCAGCTTCAGTGCCCATCGTGAAATCTGAATAACACCCTTGAAAAATTTAAGGGCCAAAGCCATTCTGTTTCACGGCTCTGTTATTATTCAACCACTGTTTTCACCAAGTCTGCAAGAGCTACACGCAAGCAACAAAGGCGCCGAAATCATAATTCATTGAGGACGAAAAAATTCGATTACGGATTACATGAACTTGCAGATCAAAAGGTCACGCAATAGTCAACACGCAATGCTTCAAAATCGACAGTCTGATCAAACAGCTGTCACTGCTCGCTCGACCCAACTTCCAGGATTCTCTATGGATTTCCACAAATCATAACATTTTTGAGATAGGAAATAACGCTTAGTTGTCAGATGAAAAGAGGTGGAAACTATCTGGTTTGGGTTTGAAATCCTCTTATTGCTTCTTCATTTAATGAAATTCTCAATGGAAAACACTCTTCCCTGAAGAGTGATTTCAAGTTTCAAGTACCAGATCAGCCAACTTACTGTGCAAACTTTCGATCACATTGGTGAGATGGAAATGATTGAAAAAATCACGTCCGGTGGGCCGAGATAATCGCTCAGCGCATCGGAGAATGTGGAGTGAGAACGGACGAAAACTGCGAATTGTTTATATGAACATGCGCACCACCCGGACATCTAGTGAATAAAACAGTATTGCCTGGATCAAGTCTATTCACAGGAATACAATATACCGGCAGGAATGTTGGTTCCACACCGCCTGCAAAGATGCTGGAATTACAGCAACGTATTGAGCGGCTAGTCGAGGTCGGCACTTATCAACCATCTGTCTGGAGCAATCCCCTTTTTCATCCCCCAATCCGCAATTCTCTCTCTTCTATTATTTCCGCTCATAAAATTATCCATCTTAGCAATCATTCAGCCAAGCGAAAATGATCTCTTTAATAAAAAGCTCACAAAAAACACTGACCCGATTTGTTCGATATATTGAGTTTCCTTGATCGAAGCTGCTGTTTGGAGAATGATCTCTTCGTTGAATTCAAGCCGATCGTTAGTCTGCTAAGAGCAATTTTTTGTCGCTACCCTACAATTATTTTTTTCGGCTCTTTGAGAGCGCATAAGGGCCCCCTAGGAGGCAATTTATGAGCCACTTTGAAAAAGCAGATGAGTGCGTTAAACATGAATACAACAACAAATTTTTTTGGTTTTCAATTTTAACGGTTACGCCACCATATAATTATACTCAACCGCACAGAAATAAACACTCAGGCGGTGGCATCGCTGGACGATTCTTCCGGTCTAAAGCATGACTGAAACCAACAATCACATAAGCCGTTAAAACGGGAATAAAATATTGGGATGAACTTGGTGAAACAAAACTGCGTATGCAGAAAACGCAAGGACAGAAAAATACACTGAGATAAACTTCTCAATCAATACCTCGAGGTGGAAACTTTTTGCCAAATTTAATTCCTCATTCTGCCGCGAGGATGTCCGGATTTAATTTCCGTCAACAGAAGACACCCGTGGCGTGGCGTATTATTTTGGTAACTGCCTGACACTTTTTTCTCTTCGGGGGTGAAATTGAAAACAGCCACAATCGAGGAAAACACTGACCTTTTAACTCGACTCAAAGTAATTTGTTTGCTCGAACATAATCGTCTCCTGTTTTCCCATTTAATTTAATACACACAAACTCTTTATGAAATTACAATTTAAATTACACGAATCGAACAATATCACGTTCAGCAACGCAAATCTAACTTCCAGTTCGAAGGAAGGTGCGTCTTTGGATAACATTCTAACCTGCGGAAACGCAGTTCCGCTGATCCCGAAATGAGGTCAAAGCTAATGGGTCTCAGGGATTTAACGCGGACTAAATTTATGATTTCTTGTCGAGGTGCTGAAGTCCGTAATTCAAGAATCGAAGTCAAACGAATAGATGACAGATCAGTTCAGAGTAAATATCAGCCAATCTGAAGATGTTGTTATGCAATTTACGGCGAAAATTCCCGCGGGTGAAAGCCTATTAATGCACGAAGCTAGAAATCATGTGAATAATTCCATAAGGGCGGATGATGATTTAATACTTGTTACTTAGAGTAGGCTTTCATCCCCATCTTCAATGCTGATTCAATATTCCAAACTCGATTTTTCTACGAAAGGGCTTTCTAAGATGTGTTCGAAAAAGCACCTTTTACAACAATTCTTTTGTATTCAAGGAACATTTTAAAAATTCGTTGAGAATGTCACCGAAAACCCCATTTCTTCTGGGACAGCTGGAAATGAAGACATGAATGTGTGGAATCAACGCCTAACGCGAAATGCGCTTCGCTGGCGCTTTGCTTGCTGCGCGCTCGCTTCGCTCTCTATAGCAAACTGCTTTTCGCGTGAGGCGTTGGTGGAATGAAATGAATCTCAAATGATGCACCAGCCAAACTAGAACAAGGATCGATTGGAATTTCCGGCTGAAAACAGCGATCAACTATCATTGCATGTTCAAGGTCATCGACTTCACACAAAATAATACTTCACTTTCCATTATCGATCATATATTGTGAATTAAATTTCCCCAAACTGGAAAAAATCTCACAGCTGCTTTGCACTCGTTTTTCCCATTTAACGCGAACATCGTTCTTCTTTATGTCTCGAGCTTCACTTGCAGGCTCCTCACATGTCAATAAATCAATAAATTTCGACAACCCGCCAATGAATCATGATTAGAGCGAACTGTCTTTTCAGACAGAACACGGTGGTTGAATAAACAGAAATGAGACTAATTATCTCACTGAACTCAAACGCTTCCAAAAGACATTTTCTTCTATAATTTACACAGAATGAGTTACTTGAACGACTATTGTTCAAAATCAGTAGCGCCTGACTAATCAGTTTTCCATGTGAGCGAAGGCATTCGAAAACGTGCACAAATTTGGGAATCTCAGTCGGCTTGTAACCAAATTTGGTCTGTCTCAAAAACAGAAATAATGGTCTGAAATCCCATATCAATATGTAAAATATCCAGCTGTCATTCAAAATCTCCCCAGTGCTACCAGCTGTTTATAAAATCCATATATGCCCAATCAGTCCACTGTCAAAGGTCACAAAAAAGATTCTGTGAAACTTGAACGATGCATTATTTGCGATATTGAATAGACTGATCTGGATAAACAAAAAAACAATTTATAAAAGATGGGTCACATGAAAATCGATTGAGCTCCAGATAGACTTCAATTTACAAAGATTAAGTAAAAAGGCAAACGGACTTGAACTTACATGATTAGGAGACTTTAGATCAAGACGGAAATTTGATTGAAAGATTTTCGATAAGAATGCCTGTCACACCGGAACGCAAGTGGTCTCATAACACAGAATAAATTCTCCCAAGGAATCAACAACATTTGGATCCTATTTCCGGCGCTTCACTGCGCGTTGCACTTTTTCCAAGCTCTTAAATCAACAGTGAAGGCAAGGAAAGAGCGCCTACAAGAACTCCCCGTCTGACACAAGCGAAAGTCAACGTGGAGCGTGGCAGCAGCAAAGATGACAGGAACTGGGAGTTTCCTCTTAACCGGAAGGAGCGGGAGAGTAATCATCGAATTACTCTAAGTTGAAAGAGCAACTCGGAGTACTTGTAAAGGTGCAGTTCGGATAAAGTGAACCGATTAACTCTCGCGTTTTCAATAGATGAGATCCCCCACTTCTAATGCTTGAGCTAAATGTTCTGT